>PVKA01024098.1:0-34699 GCA_004027165.1 Ctenomys sociabilis
CAGAACAAATGCAGGAGACACTAGCATAGAAGAAATTGGAAATCACACACCTGAAATCTCTGAAATAATAGCGTTAGAAGTAGAGAGACAACTGCAGAAAGGTATGGAGGAAATCAGATCAGAAGTAATTTCTGAAGGAAAAAAAGAAATGATAACTATAATGAAAGAAATACTAAGTGCTTCTAAAGAAGACACTGATCAAAAAAAAATAGATGAGAATAGAAAAATGATGGAATCCTTCAATGTGCAATATAGGAAAGAAATAGAATGCATGAAGCAGATTCAAATTGCTGAACAGGAAATTAAAATCTCAATCACAGGCTGGCAAAACTGTTTGAATGAAAGTGGAAATATACTTTCAGACCTTGAAGACATCATTGCAGTTAGTGAAAAGGTAAGAAAAGATCTCTTAAAAACAACTAGGATGCAGGAAAAAATAATTCAACATCTGCAAGATAATGCAAAGATGAACAAGGTAAGACTAATGGGCATCAGTGAGAAAGGAGGAGTCAACACAAATGATATAAAAATGATATGAGAAGAAGTAATAGCAGAAAACTTCTCAAATATAGGGAAACAATCTGATATTTAGGTAACTGAAGCACATAGAATTCCAAATAACATCAACCTACACTTAGACATATAATAATCAGGATCCCAGAAATTCAGCACAGGAACAGTATACTAAAAGCTGCTAGAGAAAAGAAACAGATCACATTTAAAGGAAAACCCAACAGAATAATATCAGATTTCCTTTCACAAACCATCAAGTAAAGAAGAGCATAGGGTAAAGTACCTGTGAAATCTTGCAAGAAAACAAATTCTAACCCAGACTGACATATCCTGCAAAACTCTCTGTTAAGTTTAATGGAGAAGTGAAATATTTCCATGACAGAGAACTAAAGAATTTCATGACAACAAAGCCAACCTTACGCAGACTACTAAAAGATGTCCTAGAGAGGGACCAAAGTGACTTCAACTCCATGAAATGAGAATAGAAAGAACCCACAAATAGGGAAAACAAACACAGGAGAAAAAGGGGAATACCACAGCAATCTTTCAGTTATTCTTTTGTATACTGCAGCAAAATATTTCCATCAACACACTCTACAAATGGACTTCTCCTGCACCCTATGGGTCATGATTCTACAGGGTGGATACGAAGGAAATAGCAGTAGCTCAGGCCCACAAGTGACACCTGGCCACCAGTAAGCATCATGGACACTGTCCACGTCCACCACATACTAGAACATTGTGCAATATCCTGTCCCCAAACTGTTAGAAGTGCTGGTCATATATTTGCCATTCCAGTATTTTTGTTACATTTTATCCTTAGTAATTCTTTGCTATCATGAAAACATTTTTAGTTGATATTTTTGTATGTATTAACCTAATCAAATATTATGTGAGTACTCTGAGTGGATCACAGATTCGTACATATGATACACTACATCCGGGCCTCTTAGTTGGACTCCCAATTTAATTTTAACTTTTGCACTTCATTTTGAAATATTTAATTTAATTAATATTGAATTTTTTGAATATTATTTAATTTTAATTTTATTTTATGATTTATACCATTTCTTTGACTTACAGTTACTTACAAAACATGGTGTGATATTTTCTCCTAGTATTAAAAACTTTAAAAAGTGTATTTCCATTTTCCATTGACTGTATGTTAGTTTTTCTTTGTCTTCTACACACACACACATATTCACACACACACATATATTAATATATATATATATATATATATATATATATATATATATATATATGAAAAATATGTATATAGCCTAGCATAAGATTGATACTATTTTATGGAAATCTTCAATGACCTCTTGAATGGGTTCACCTAATATAATTATATTTTTTATAGTCCTACATTTTGGGAGCTCATTTTACTCTTTATCCAGGACCATATAGCAACTCCTCTTGCCTTCTGGATTATGGTCTTTGTCATTTTCTATATACTACCTTTGGAGATATTAGAATATTGTGAGTTTGTATAAACATAACATTTTACTTTTAGTTTTCAAAGGTATGTTTGCTAAGTATAAAATTCAATGAGAACAGATATTTTTTTCATTCCTTTGAATAAATAAGTCTAGTTTCTTACTCACTTGCTCTTTTTTTTCTAATGTGGAATACAGTGTTATTTAATTTTGTTCTTCTAATGTTTTTTCTGTGTACATGCTTTAATGATTTTTTCTTTACAATTGTTTTGGACAATTTTATTTTTGTATAACTTGGTATGATTTTATTCATATTTCTTGTGCAAAAGGTTCATTTTTCTTGGAAATGTGGTGCTATAATTTTAACTAAATTCAGAAATTTTAAATCTTTATTGCCTACCCCGTTCTACCTTGAGAATTCTAATTATATAAATATAAGTTTCTTGATTTTGGCACAGAGTGAACTATTATATGACTGATCTGTAAACTCATCTTTATATTTATTTTAGGCAATTTTTATGGTTATATTCATTTAAGTTTGTAAATTTTTTTACAATGTGCAATCTGTTATTAATCTCATGTTAGGCATTCATTTCAGAAATGTTTTTCTAAAATTTACTCTGTGTACATCTTTCACATTTCAATATTTCTCTACAATTTTTAATTTGCTATATAAATTATTGATTTTCAATAAAGTTAATAATGAGTTAAAAAAGTAAGTAAAATGAATAGACACTTCTCAGATGTAGTAAAAATGGGCAGTAAATACAAGAGAAAATGTTCAACATCTCTGTCTATTGCCTAAGTGAAAATTAAACACTATGATCCCATCTGTTAGGATTTATATCTTGATGTCCCCACAAATCCTCATGCACTCATATTTGGGGTTTTGGGGAGATGACTAGATCATGGGATGTGACACTCATTGGTGCTGTAAGGAGGTGGACTCTGTTCAGAAGAGATGGGACAATGGGCAGTGGCCCAGAAGGGTTCTCTTCCCAGCTTCTCCCTTTGCACTCTGTTTCCTACTCATATGCCATGAACCCCCTCTCTGCCATGTCTCTCTGGCGTGCTGCCCAGCCTCAATGTCAGCTACTGTGAACTGAATCTTCTACAAACTGTTGGGTATTATATCTCGGCAATCAAGAAAGTTACTAAGACTTCTTCTTATTCTAGAAAAACTGTTCATCAAGAAATCAAGGGGCTGGGAGATGGCTCAGTGGAATAAGCGCTTCCTTGGCAAGCGCAAGGGCCTAAGTTCAATCCCCAGTTCCGCAAAAAAGAAAAGAAGGAAGGAAGGAAGGAAGGAAGGAAGGAAGGAAGGAAGGAAGGAAGGAAGGAAGGAAGGAAGGAAGGAAGGAAATCAAGTAGCAACAAATGCTGGTGAGACTGCTGGGAAAAAAGAGCTCTTCAATTCTTTTGGTGGGAATACAAATTAGTTGAACCACTATGAAAGTCAGTATGGAGATTCTTCAAAGAACGAAACTAGAAACTTCATTGGATCCAGCTATTCCCCTCCTAAGTATCCTCTGGAAAGTTTAGAGACAGTGTATTATTACAATGGTACATGCTTATAGCAGGATAATTCATAACAGCTAAATCTTGGAAGCATCATATATGTTCATCAACAGGTGAACAGATAAAGAAAATGTGGTATTTCTACACATTGGAGTACTATCATGTTATAAAGAATGATACATCTGAATCATTTGTAGGAAAGAATACATCTCGACACCTTAATGTTGAGTGAAATCAATCAGACATATAATCTTAAATATCTTTCTATTGTATGAGAAACCCAATGTATAAATAAGGGGCAAAATAAAAGATAGTTTTATAAACTTCTGGGAGAAAAAAATAGTTAACAAGATGAAAATCACAACTGGAGCTCCTATTGTTCAGCTCCCTCAGCTTACATTATGTGAAACTGACTGAATGTAAACTTCTAATTTCTGCTGAACTTGTTTTATGATAATCTGTTTCACTGACAAAAGAACAAGAAAAACGTAACAAAGAGAGATGTCCATTCCTCTTGTGTGTGCACCATTTGCCCTTATTTTGGCTTGAAGTATTTCCTCTTTGGAGACAGCTACAGTCTCATGTGTCACATTCTCACCACTGTCTCTACGCTTTAGGTGAGATTGTCATGGATGGAGTGACACACCTGGGAACCACACCATTTCCCAGAAGTGTAATTCTAAATACTGTCCTAGCAGTCTCTAAATCGTAAGGGATCTCTTGTAAGGTGAGAAACCCTCTCTCCGGGAGCTTTGTTTATTTTACAGTTAGCAAAGGTAAGGGAGTCCTTTGTGAACCATTGCTTGGAATTTTAAACATATAGTATTGCTGACAGCGTGCTGAAAATTCATCCTATGGTATACTTAGAGTTTTCTTTCTGTAAGAGCAGTGGTCTGGACCTCCCCTCCCCTCTGCCCTTCCAGCTCCTCTGGCTCTGAAAGGGAGATCCCTGCAGTGACTCAACCCTTCCCCTGCTGTCCTGTGCTACCATGCAGCCAGCGGCTCACTAGGCTCCCTCCCCATGGGTTTGTTTGGAGGGCTCACTTACAAAACAAAGATTAAAATGCCTTTTCTCTTTAATAGTCTCCCTGAACACTGTTGCTTGTTAATGTTCAGACACTAATAGCACTGGAAAGAGTCCTTGCTTGTGTCAACTCATCAAGTAGTCTAAACAAGCCTGCTGGAGGCCAGCCAGCTCTGGCCAGCCCTTGACCACAGACATGATCTGGAAGGCTATTACAGTTTGTGGAAGTGAAAGGTAGCTCTGCTTCCTGTCTAGTCCACTTCCCAGCGATCGTCTCCCCAACCACTGGACTCTGAGGCCAGGCAGGGCTTTATGTTCAGCTATAGACCTAAGATTTGACCTTTTCTTTTTTAGCAACAAAATTGAGATGTATGTGAAAGCTTCAGAAGTAAGAGCATTATCTGAAGTGATGCTTGGCAGCTGGAAGTTTATAATTTAGTTTTGTGGTTAAAAGGTGCTGATAGTTTTTGTCCTACTTGTGTTTTTGATGAGTGGGTGGATTTGTGAGCGTTCCCTTCTTTGGATGACTGTAGGGCTTTTTCAGAGAAGTTTCTGGCTTTCTTTGAATTAGCCACGTTTATCCCAGCCATATGCTTCCTCTCTATGAAAATAAAGAGCTTTATACTCATTCCACACCCCTGAGTAAGACAGATGAAAAAATCTTTAAGTATGTTCTTCTTGCAAGAGCAAAATCAAACTAAAAGAAAGGTTTAAAAGGTTTTATTGGGAAATTTGTGAAGGATTTTACTTGCTTTTTAAACTCTGAATTGTTCTTTAGGAGAAAAAAAAGTGGCAAATGTTGCTTTGTGTCTAAGGTTCAATACTTTTCTCATTACCCAATGGAGAATATTTTATTAATTACCTACTCTGTGCTATGAACCATGCTAGATGGCAGGAATTCAAAGATAAAAACCACATAACACTTCACCCTCAAGGAATACTTGAAATTAAAAAGTATGATATAATAGAAAGATGTAGAAAGTATGAAAAAAGACCATGTGGGAAGGGCTAGGAAGACTTGATTAAGAAGACTGGCTTTGGAAGTAAACTTTTAGGACTATAGGGGTGTGCTGAATGAATAAACCGGGAGAACAGAAGACATGTGTGGTGCTGCACCTGGAACCACAGAAATGCTACAGCATGTGGTAATGCAGGGAAATCCAGGGTCCTCTCTTTTCATTCCAACCCAGAAAGAGAAAAGGTTTAGACAGAGACAAGGCTGGACATGTGCGTGGTGGTGGGGGTGGGGTAACTGTAATTCTAGTGCTTTGGGAGGCTGAGGAAGGAGAGCTGTTGTGAATTTCAGACCAACCTGGGCTACACAGTGAGTTCAAGGCCAGCCTGAGCTGCATGGTGGGAACTTGCCTCTAAATGAATGAGGAAAAAAGGAAGGAAGAAAGGAAAGAAGGAAAAATAGAAGGGAAAAAGGAAGGGAGGAAAGGAAAAGAATAGAAAAAAAAGAAGAGGCGATAAGGCTGAATAGATAAGCAGAGTCCAACTTAAAAAGTGTTTTATAGTCCATGTTTAAATTTCACTCTTCACTTAATGACAGGTGATTGAAAAGTTCCAAATAGAAAACTAACATGATCAGATAAAAAAAAATCACTTTGTACAACTGAATGAATACACATACAATGAGATCCACTTACCTGGCATTATTGTAGTAGCTGGTCAAGGCAGAGAAAAAATGCCCCCTTTTCTCTTCTCTCACTCTTTTTTCCTATCAGACCTAAAATGGATTCTAAATTTTTTTTAAATATTGTTTCTAGGTGTATGCAAGCCACTGGGAAGTTTAAAAAGTTTCCCAATATTTCATCTTCATCCAGCTCTCACTAATTCTTTTCTTTTTATGATTTTTCTACCAGCATCCTAGGATGCTTTTCTATTTTTCAACTCAGAGATCTGAAAGCTTTTCAAAACATCTTCAAACATGTGGTAGAACACTGTTAATTAAAACAATATGACATTGATACAAGATTGGAAAGATCAGTGGAAGACATATTTGATTCATAATCAAACTCTAGTATACACATAAATAGAATTTATGAAATAAATTGCCACAAATCAGAAAATCAACACAAATCAAAAATGTCACCATAACTCAAAAAGCTTGCCAGAACTCAAAAAGTCGCTACAAATAAATTTTTCATGAAAAACATATTAAGAGATCAATAAACAACAGTTTCATTTCATTAGCACTCCAAAAAACAAATAAAATTAATAAATCAGCAAAGTTGAATGTAATGCTCTTGAGCTATAAGTATGAAAAACACTTTGTTAATGTGGAACTTCAACTCTTGGGAAAACCTTTTTGTGCTTTTGAGGAATACAAAATGGTTTAAGAAAATGGAAATGGGGGCCTGGGAGATGGCTCAGTGGAATAAGCACTTCCCTGGCAAGCTCAAGGGCCTGAGTTCAATCCCCAGTTCCGCAAAAAAAAAAAAAGTCCTTAAAAAAACAGAAATGATACAGAATTTCACTAAACAAAACAATAGGAATTCGACAATAATTGCTGTATTACACAATGTTATCTTTAAATTAGTTGTTTGGGGAGATGGCTCAGTGGAATAAGTGTTTCCCTGGCAAGCTCAAGGGCCTGAGTTCAATCCCCGGTTCTGAAAAAAAAAAATAACTTTGTTGTTTAGATCAGCCTGCTACTGACAAAAAACAGACCTGGAATTCTGAGGATCAATGGAACAGATTAAAAGTGCAGATACAACTACAAACACAGTTATCCTCCTTATCTTTGACAAAGGGATCAAACATGTACCTTGGAAGAAAAATCATCTCTTTAATAAACAGTGCCAGGAAAACTGGCTTTCCACATGCCGAAGGCTAAAATTAGACCATGTCTATTACCATGCACAAAACTGCAGTTAAAATGGGTCAAAAATTTAAATATTAAAACTGAAACACTAAATCTTCTGGAGGAGAAAGTAGGTAGAAATCTTAAAGACACAGGGGTCGGTAAAGAGTTCATGAATAAAAACCAAACTATACAGGAACTACTTAAAAGAACCAAGAATTGAGATCTCATCTTTGTAAAACATTTCTCACATCAAACTGGAAATACTTTGACATATTAAAAACTAGCAAGCAGGCAAGGGGTGGCGGGTTTGATTCCCTGGCCTGCTGTGCTGGCTCTGCCCCCTGGGGCATGCTGAGGTGGCAATTGAGACTGGGCATGGTGGTGCACACTTGTAATCCCAGATCTTGGGAGGCTGTAAACAGGTGGATCACTACGAGTCCAATCTAGTAGTGAGACCCAGAACACCCTGTAGACTCTTCTTCAAAAATAAAAAAACTATAAACATATACCATTGATCTTGTGATCTCACTGATAAGAACATACTTAAGGAAAAGATTGGAGAAGTAGATCAAGAGTTATGCACAAAGATATTCATAGCAGCTTATTTATAGTACCACACATTTTAAGTGGAGGTTATTTATGAAATTGATACCAATTCATCTCTTATTCCAAACAGTAAATAGTCAGCAAGCTTCCACTGTGAATCAGTAATTTATTTCCTTTCATGTAATCATCCTGTGTATCAATTTAGGAAACTGAGGCTCAGAGTGCTTAAATAATTTTCTTAAGTCCACAGAGTTTTGGTGCTTACTAGCTCTGATATAAAGGCTAATTTTTTCTATTACAACTTACTTCTTCTATATGTAACTGTGTGTCAACTATTGGCTTACATATATGTCTATAAGCTTCAAATAACTGTTCTGTTGTTCCATTCTTCCATGAAACAGACTTCTGGTTTTGGATTCTTGAGTATGAATTTGGTAGCTAATGCCTAGAGTTTAAAGAGTCAATGAATTCATTTGTAATTTAGATTACTCACTTCCCAAGAGAAAATAGCCATAAGAATGCAGTGTTCTTCCTGGGGCTCTCCATGCTCTTACTCTTAGGGCAAATTAAAGGAAGACAAACACTTAAAACACTAAGTACGTCATGAAGAAGAACCCTGGTAAATACTGGCTAATCCATTGACATTTGATGTTTATAGTTAAATACTACCAGCTCTAATGAATAGTCAGTTGTGCTAATTTAAGGCAATACAGTATCAGGAGTCCCCAGCACACACGGAGAACACTGCCTAGTGGCAGAAGTGAGGACAACAACCATTTCCCAACAGTTACTGGCTCAAAGGAGGCATTAGTGCCTACCAATTTTTATAAAAATAAAGTAGAGAGGCCAGCCAAATAGCTCAGTGGATTAAAGCACCTGCAAGCAGATGGAAGGGCCAGGGGTTCGATCCCCAGGCCTGCCGTACTGGCCCCGCCCCTGGGGCTTGCTGAGACGGTGATTGAGATGGCACATGATGGCTTGTGCCTATAATCCCAGCTCTTGTGAGGCTGTAAACAGGCAGATCACTACAAGTCTAATATACACAGTGAGACCCTGAATACCCTGTAGACCCTTCCCTAAAATACAAAAGAAAGAAAGAAAAAAAAAAAGAAAGGAAGGAAGGAAGGAAGGAAGGAAGGAAGGAAGAAAGGAAGTAGAAAAACAAATTGCCAGATTCAGTTTCAAAGGCTTATCAGCCCTGAGTTGCAAATGGTGAGAAAAAAAAAAAATTGCAAAGACGCCAAATGGTGGTGGGCAACTAATGGTCTTAAAATTTAAAAAAATAAAATAAAACATTTGTCTGCCACCTGCTTAGATTTCTTGTTTCAAAAACATTACACTGGTTTTAATTATTATTATCATGTAATATGCTATATCTTTAGAGATAGCCCTTTGGCAAATTTAATCTGTGTATTTCTAAAGAGTGGGGAACAATAGAAAGACTTGTGAGAAAGTCACAGAATAGCTGGGGAGATAAGTTGGTGCTGTAGTTGCCTGCCTGGCAACAGCAAGGACCCGAGTTCAATCCTCGGCCCCAAAGCCAGGTGTGATGTCTACTTCTCCAGCACTGGGGAGGCTGAGACAGGAGGATCACTACAAGTCCAAGCTGCGTAGTGAGACCCTGTACCACATAAATAAATAAATAAATAAATAAATAAAATATTTTTTAAAAAAGAAAAGAAAGTCACAGAGAAATCACTTCTCTTTTTCATGTTCCATTTTTATTCACTCCCTTCTCTTTTTCTTCACAAAGAATACAACTGACTTTGTATTTCATCAACTCTGCTATTCCACCAGCTATAAAACTCATTTATTAGTACAATGGAGAAAGAAAAGCACTTCCAACTAAATGAAACCCATATCATGTATCACTCATGTCTACCTAAAAAGGAAATTTGAACAGAAGCAAAATAGGTAGGTGAAGTTATTTCTAAAAAAGCTGTTTGTTCAAATTCCACCCCTTTTTTGGTACCAGGGATCAAACTCAGGACCTTGTGCTTGCCAGGCAGGAGCTTATGCTGCTGAGCTATCTCCCGGCCCTGTTTCTTTAAACTTTAACTCTTGATCATTTTTAAATCAAAGTTTTTCTTGCAAAATATATTGTTTTCAGTGCTGTAAAAAGTGTTTATGTAGCACAAGCATACTCCACTATTTTCTCTGCGATTTTCTTTCAAGTTCAAGCCACCAACTTCAGCAGATACTGGTGACTGCTTGTTGTCACCACATATCAGAGGAAACATGCCAATCACATTCAAGGTTACGAACAGAAGCAATAATAACTAGAACAGGATTTCTACCTGACCAATAATGATTATTTTTTTGAGTATAAGATTTCAGATACATTAAAATGTAAATACATTTGGGAGAGAGGAGATACATCTTAAAACTGATGCTACAGTCTTGATTTAACTGCCACTACACACAAGCACAAGCTGCAGGCTGAAGATTAGGGTTAGAGAAGTGTCTTCGGATCACTCTTTTCTCCAAGTTTAAAGTTCCACAGTATTCTCAAGCTTAGAATACAGTGCCCTGTGAAGGCTCAGACAGCATCTGCAGGCTGACCTTGGTGTCTCTAAGGGACTCCAAAGGTCCTCACCACTGTGTCATGTAACTGGAGCCAGCAAGAGCTGAAAGACAGTGTTAGCCTGAAAAGAGATTTGTAGGAAGCTGCCCTTACCCATACATTAAAATGAGGCCAATTTTCATGCTGATTTCATGAGGTTACAATGGTAATATGAGTTAGTTGAGTAGTCATAACGGAGGTTTTGAAACCCAAAAGGCAGTAAATGGTAGCGCTTTATGATTAAAAACAAGAAATAAGTAAACCTTCTAAAGTTGGACAGATTCCTGTAAGGCATAAGAAGACGAAGAAGGAAAAGACTGGAATGGACAAATGCGCCTCCAAATCAGCAAAATATTTGACTTTCATGTCTTTGAGAACACTTTTTTTTTAAGTGCTGCAAATCAAACTCAGGGCCTTCTGCTTGGCAGTCAGGTGCTGTGCTGCGAAGCTATATCCCTGGCTCAAGAGCCCATATATAAATTAACTTGAGACTCGTGTTTTTAAGGAAAGACCCTTAGAATAGTTGCATGTACATAAAAGCATAATGTCATAAAATTATCAGTTGTCTGTCTCTATGTCATGGGATGGGTAAAACACAGCTCCCTTCATATTTAAACATTTCACTAGACTTACTATACAATAATTTTTAAAGGATACAGGCTAATCTCTAACACTTTGTGCCAATTCTCATAAGCCTTACCATGGGGAAGCACACAGTACAGGGTGTGTAGAGGACAGGAGGACAGATTATAAATGTGTACTGGTGTTAGCCAGGACACTTGGCTCGGAGGAGCATAAGGCAAGGGACATGGAACAGAATGACGACATAGAAACGTCTGTGATTTGATGAGTGGGGTCAGTATTTATATCGGTGCTGGAGCTCCAGGTTTTGTTGAACTTCCTTTTCATTTATATCAAAATGTCAGGCAATCACTAAATTGTCCTTAGGACAATAGTTCTATAGGTTATTTTCTAGCTATCTCTGTTACAGTAATGTGAGTGCTTGCCTTTAAACTTGAGCTAGCAAAAAAACCAAAAAAACAAAAATAACCTTCTTTAAGGGGCTGGGGAGATGGCTCAGTGGAATAAGTGCTTCCCTGGCAAGCATAAGTGCCTGAATTCAACCCCCGGTTCTGCAAAAAAATAAAATAAAATAAACCTGAGCTAGGGCGTGCACGTGCATGCGCGCGCGCGCACACACACACACACACACACACACACACACACACACACACACGGTAATGTTCACTTGCCCCAGGGTGTTTGTCCCTGCTCTGAACACCTCCTACCTCTCTACCGGTGTTCACACTCTTCTTTCCTCCCTAGAGGAAATTCTGCATCCAATTCCCTTCCCCTAACTCAGTTTCTTTTTGAGGAGTTCACAACATCATTCAAGGTTATAAAGTCATATCACCTTCATCTTTTAAAGATTCAATATAACAGGCGTGATGTTATGGGTCAGGTAGCTTTTCCTCACGTATTTTGGTCCTGTGACAAGTTGTCTATGGGGAAGCGCGACTTTCTACTCCGACTCAGAGTCTTACCTTCACGAGTCTCTGTCTGGGAAATGGCCAACTTCATCTTACAACCAGAGAGTTATGAAGACTCTACCCAGCGCTTAAGTTTTCTGTTCGACGCTATTACAGAGCACTACTTTGGGGTGGCGTAAGGTACGAGATAACAAATACATTCCAAACATTATGGCCGTCTTATTCTTTCTGGAGTCCTGAAGGCTACAACCCAGCGAAGACATGGGGCTGCTGAAGCGTACTTCCATGAGAGGCAAGGCATGCTAGCCACGACAACATGGTTTCCTTGAGGTGTTAGAGACTTTGTGTTCTGCTGGTGTTGATATTCATGCGAACTTAGGAAGGGGCACGCATTTCTACCTCCTGCAGCTCTGCCTCACCAGAAACTGAAACACTGGGGAAACAGCGTCATGTGATGACCACCTGAAATCATGACTCATCTTAGATTCGTTTGAAGCTTGCTCTTATCTAGTTTAGAACTTGAAGCAGGTTCACTCTGAGATTCATGAGCCACAGCAAACCTTTCAGTGAACTTGATCTGAATTTGCAGTTTTGATTCAGAAGTTCAGAGTGTTCATTCAAGAGCATTGTATGATCCTCTGCAATGTGAAATTCCATCAGACTCACTTCAAGCCATATGGAAGACAGAGACCTCTGCCACTCAAACTCACATGCCACACATTCCAGTGTTTCCATTGCCACTGCAAGCCACACTAGGTCTATACTGAGGATAACTGTCTCTCCCTGTTTCTTTTTCTTTCTGGTTTTTTTTTTTGTATTTTAGGAAAAGATCTACAGGGTGTTCAGGGTCCCACTACTAGATCAAATTCATAGTGATCCCCTTGTTTACAGCCTCCCAAGAACTTGGATTCCAGGCGCATGCCACCATGCCCAGTCTCAAAGACCAGCTCACCACGCCCTGGGGCAGGGCTGGCACAGCAGGCCCAGGGACTCCATTTCTTAGGGAAAGAAAAAACATTATATTTAATCTCAGTAGCTGCTAGAAAATTAACTGGCCAGAAAGACACTTCATCATATATGTTGATTGTTTCCAAAGCATTTGTTTTTCGTACTCTCAGTAGATATGTTTGTTACTTTTGAATCCAATAATCACTAAAATTAAGATGCGTTGTATACATGCATGAAGTCCCCACAAGGAATGTGAACATTATGTATGGCAAATATGTACTCATAAAAAAAAAACACTAAAATAAGATTTTGAACTAATACTTAAAATCATCTTGGCAACTTTTCAAGCATTATATAATTACATAATCTAAATTCTAAAAGTCACAAAAATCTAAGATACTTTTCTGAGTGCTTAAAAAGTCTGAGCCTTCTACTATTGATTTCTCTGTGCTAGTTTTCATCTCAATGTGAAAAGCTATTTCCATTATGAATTCATGTACACACTTGGAAACGTAGGATAAACTATAGTTTGTTTCTGCTTTCACTATAGATAGTAGTACATCATAAGATGAAATAGATCAAACCCACATAAAATAAAGAAAGTTCTATTAATTTTGACAATAAGGAGAAATTCCATTTTCTTTGTTGATTAATGCAAATGAAAATTTTTCTCCATTACAGTGCTTTGGCAGACATCTGGCTACATAGTATTGGGGTTTTCCAGAAAATACTGCTTTACAGCTGATTTCCAAGTTATTTCTCAGATCTTCAGGAAACAGATTAGTTTTGCAGTATAGCCTTATTTATTCAAACATACTAAAAAAATCAAAGTGAGTTTGAACTGGTAAAATGTCTGAATTGAAAACTATTTGTAAAGAAATGCATCTGGATTCCTTTTAAAGATATACGGTCATTGAAACGTGGCTAATAAAGTTTTTAAGCTAAATCCTTTGAAGGAAAGTCTTTCATGAGTTGAAGAGGCAGTTGAGAATGAATTATAATCAGCAATTCCATTGTTTCTAATAAGTGGATTCATGAAAACTGTTGTTTTTTTCCTCTAAAATTTAAGACTGGCCCCATGTACACTTTTCACTCTTATTTTCTGGGTATACTTTATATTCCTAGGGAATGCTTCAGCCCAGCTCTGAAACAGTTGGGAAAGAGACTGGTACAGCTACAGGCACTGCCCAACTCAGTTGTAGCCTTTCTGGATAAACTGTCACTCTTGGCTACACTATCTATTTTTTCTTTTTTTACCCCCACACCTCAGGCAAATAAACAAACTTCCCACAAGCCCCCTTTTTTCTGTTCTTCAATGAGCTTGTTTTCTCCTACTTGAGGTGACCACCAAACGTAAAACCTCTCTGACCTATCTTTCTTCCTTCTTCCTAAGTGCAAACAATGACCCAGAAAAGTCCAGAAAATACTTTCACAACAATCTCACACTTAAGCTTGCATTTCCTTGGCCAGTGTGCTGCTCAGCAACTAATCTTTTACCCAGTGCTAGGGATTTAACCCAAGGCCTTACCATAGAGCTATATCCCCAGGTCTTTACCTTTTGAGACAGGACCTGGTTAAGTTGCTAAATTGCTCAGGTTTGGCTTGAACTTCTGCTCTTCCTTCCTAAGGCTCCCAGAGTGCTGGGATTATAAATCTAGCCCACCACAACACTAACAACTAATCTTGTGATTCTTGGCCTAGTAACAATCTCCCAGCAGCCCCTTCTCTGTAACCAAGTGCCTGCTGATTGGTCTCTTAGAATGCTGAGAAGTCAGATGACATCAGTCTTCTGTTAATTGACTTCCACCTACAGCTCTGGGACTGCTCTGGGAGCCTTTGAAGTATTTGATTTTTTCAATATGGTCTCTCCCTTTTACTTAGGTAAGGTTTGCACTTGAGCAGATCAATTGATTTGCTGCTTCTCAATCACACTGTGGAGCCTTTTATACTTCTTAACACACTCATGCTGCTCAATCAGACTGGAATATGTTTTACACATTTCCCTTTCAAATTCCTATCTTTAGAGTTCAAAACCAGTATGCCAGTCTCCGTGGTATATATGGATACATAATTTCTTATAGACACATTGGCCACACCTGTAAATGTATGAATCACCATTGGCTACACCCATAAATGCATAAACACATTGTGGACTGGGGAGATAGCTCAGTGGCATAAACGCCTGCCTTGCAAGCACATGTTCCTGAGTTTGATCCTTGGCACAAGAGAGAGAGAGAGAGAGAGAGAGAGAGAGAGAGAGAGAGAGATGAATTTTAACTTGGAACCAAATATTGGTATGAGGGAATTGAAAAATTCAAAAGTAAAATATAAGAACACCAAGACCTTAGCAAATAAATATACCATATACTATTTGTATGTGTTTCTTGTACTCAAAAAACGTTTTACAATTAGCCAAAAATTTTTTGCCCATATTATCTCATTTCATTCCTACACCAAACCAAGGTAATCAATAGTTGACAAAGGAAAAATGTAAATCTGGGGACATTTTGTGGATTGGCCAAGGTTACCAAGAAAAAGAAGTGGCAGAAGCAGAATTCACACCCAGGACTTGTAATAACAACTCGAGGGCACCTTCATATTATGACTTCCACACTAACAGAATGGTGACTTCAGTGAAGTAATTTCTGTAGCAGATGGGAAAAGACTGACCCAGGGAAGGTCACAGGAGGTTTCTGAGCAGAGTGGTGGAATGATCAAAGCGCTGCTGTGGAAAGATTGATCTTGTGGTGCTGCTCAGAGGGGACAGGGGCAGGAAAGCCCTGCTGGAAACCATCCCTCGCTCTTCTGAACTCCTGTGGTTTTCTGTTTATCTTCCTCCTGCAGCACTGATCAATGTTTCAGGGTTATTTACTTGTTTACTTACTCCCTCCCTACTAATGCTTTTGCTCTGTTTACTGCAGAGCAGAAAAGATTTAGGGTGGCTTTAAATTGTCTTCTCTTTTACAACTCTATAATACAAATAGGTCTCATGGCCTCCACTTGGTTTTATGTATTGAGCAAAAAAAGTATGTATTTTATATCTTTATATTAACCATATGTTTGACATGCTGAGAGTGATGTTGGAAATCCAGTGAATGAAAGGGCCCCCGGAGACTTCTGTTAAGGATGCAACAGCAGCAGAAAAATATTTAAATACAATAAAGCAATACACAGCCATTAATGGGGTGAGGCAGATCTGCTCTAACTTAAAAGATGAGAAGACTGTGATACACTGTTCAGTAAGTCAAAGAATACAGGCCTATATATACAAAAAATAGAATTCATATGTGTGCACACATGCATGCATATGTGGGTTACACAACCTTGTAAGGTCATAGATACAGAACTATCAGTGCTTACTCCTTCTGAGAAAAGTAATGAAGTAATGGTATGAAGGAGAGTCACACAGATTTTTAGGTGATAGGTTGTGTCTAGAGTTTGTAGAACTCTGGATAATTTTGTACAAATCTAAAATCCACTTGACAACAGGTTTGCATGACCTTTGTGTAGCTGAAGAATTTGATAATGTAAACAGTATGTAAGTAAAGGTTAACACTACAATTTCACGTCATCTTATTGCTCCAGCAAGGGCTGAAAAGTTCTATGTAGCCTTTCCTAAATGTCACATGTCATCACCCAACATATTCTGAGACTGAAACCCACCTTTCAGTCCAGTTTCCTTGTCTGCGTTGCCTACCCCCTCAGAAGGCCTGAAATGATATCGCACACCTGGCCTTCTGACCTCCTTTGTCATCTTTCCTTTTCTAGGAGTTTTAATTGCCTAGTTTCACAAAGCTTACCAACACTGTTTGTGCTGCCCCTGGGGACTTCACTTGTGCTTGTTAAGCCACCTGGACCTATCCCTTTTCTTTTGGGAGAAAGGACTGTAATATCATGAGTGTCTGATTCATTCTTCTAACTCCCTCTCGCTGCCATCCCAAATCAACAGTCATTACTTTTCAGAAGGAAACAATTTTATAACAGATTTAATTGTGTGAGAAGATAAAGGCTCACGAAGATATAACTTTTGAAACCACAAATATTCAAATAGTAATTAGAACTACGTTTTATTAGCTATAAGCCTTTCCCCTAACATTTGAGTACTTTTTCTTTTGAGAAATACACACTTCCTCTCTAATCTTTCCTGTTTATTAACTTAATGCTAAATACTTTTTAAATTGCCTTAAAGCTCACTTAGGTTCAATTCACTTAATGACCACAATAGTCTATCTTATCAGGTGATATAATGACTTAGTCTTATATGATCAAGTGGATCCTATCATAAAAACTGAGGCCATTGAATAAATTTTCAGGGATCTGAGCAGAATGTTCATAGCTACCAGATACCCAATTATTGTCAACATCTTTCTCACCTTCCTCAATTGCTAACTGAGCATAATGGAAGCTCATGCAGTCACAGCTAAAGCCAATGACACTCTCCCCAAAAGACCTACTGAGAATGGGATGGGTCAAGAATTCCTACCATTTGAGGAGGCAGGGTTGCAAATTTGAGTCCAGCCTGAACCTCTTGGAAGACTGTCTCAACAAAAATGAAAGGTCGGGAATGTAGTTCAATGGCAAGGTCCTGGGTTCAATCCTAGGTACCAGCGTTGGGATGGGCACCTACTAAGTCTTCACCGTCACCATACCTCCTACTCCTGCCTCTGTGCCACATCCAACATGGTATGCTAGTACTCACGGAAAGGTTAGAACTGATTATAATGGACTGTGGATGAAGCTTCTTTAACAGATGGCTGGAAAAACTGAGGGGAGATTGTGAAGTTCAAACCATGCTTGTTCTCTCTGATTTCACTGAGAATCCATTTTCCAGGCAAATGCGTTCTTTTCACCTCTGTTCCCTGGAAATTGAATCAAGTCATGGTTTTAATATTATGTGGCCATAGATTCCTTGAAAACCAAGGAGATTCCTCTTCCTGAAAAATGCTCTTTTGCTTATATTCATGAAAACTGACAATTTCAAGGCATTCATCTACCTCTTGCTTGCCTAAGGAAGAGGTTCTTTCTTAAATACTAGGTGGATAACCCTGAACTAAAGGTAAGAAGTTGATCTTCTAGAAAAAAGTCTAAGATAAAGAGTTGAAATGAAATCCCTAGTGGTTCTTAACAGATAGAATAGAGGATGATGAGTAAAGTAATAGCATGTAGGGAAACATCTAAAGAAACATTGGTGAGATAATCTTATGCATGTGAGAGACCTCTGGCTGTGTCTTGAAGTAACTTTTAACCTCTCCTAGCCTCATTGTTCTCAGTTGTAAAATGAGGATAGTTACCAAACAAGTCTCTTGAAGATGATGCAGTAAATAAAGATACAAGAAAAATCCCTATGACAATGTCTGCACAAATGCTACTGTTAACATTATGTGGTTTCTCTTTTCCTTCACTGAGAGGATTCTATGTGGGCCCTTTATACTATAGCATATCTGCAGGTTAAGGTGCTCATTCACTGAACGCTAATGAAAGGTGAAGGTGGTGAGAATAAGCTAAAGAAAGGAAGATGAAAACACTCTCAAATTTACATCTGTGGATGGGCACTGGCATACCTTCATGAAGATAAATACTAAGCACAAGGACTGCAACAGAAACTGTGGAATGAGAAAGCTCATCTGAGTTTCTAACTCTCTGTACTCTGTCATCTGTGTTCATGACTAAAACACATACATGATCAGCAGCAGCCATGGCATTTAGTCAATGCAAAGTAAGATCCTGTGGTTCATCCCACAAACCTAAACCGAACAAAGATGACAACTGTATGGGTTACAAAGTATTATCTCAAATTTCAAGCTCACGAACCAAGGGAGTATTGAAATATTGTAAACATAGCTGATGCAATGCCAAAACATTAATCTTTCCAGCTGATCTGTGAAGTGGCCAAAGTTTTGAGGTCTTTGGGTACTGGTGATAACAATGCTTCATGACTGAGCCATGTAATACATCGCCCTGACCACTGCTTTTAACAGAGTTTCATTATTATGAAAAATGGTGTGGTTAAAACCAGCAAGCATCAGTTTCCCACTCGGCCTGCTTCTAGAGGAGTGTATTGTCCACTCTATCTCCAAAGAAAATATGTAGTTTTTCAAATGATGGCATTGCATGATTAGAGATTTAAGCATTATTTATCAATCTGTATACTAGTAATCTCAACCCTTTGAAGCACATAAAGGTTTTTATTTTGTATTCTATTAAAAGACATCTATAACATTTCCTTCTAATTGGACTAGTGAAATAGCTCAGTGGACTAAATGCCTACTTAGTCAAGCTCAGGGACCGGGGTTCAATCCCCGGCACCATATGCCATGGCAGCCCTCCTCCCGGAAGCACTGAGCCAAGGACCAAATCTGGGCATGTTGGTGCACGCCTGTTATCCCCAGGCTGGGGAGGCTGAAAACAGGAGGATCACTAGGAGTCTGAGCTGCACAGTGAGACTCTGTACCAAATACACTTAAGAGTTTCTTCTAATCATGATTCACATGCAACTTGTTTTAAAATATGGAAAGCCAGCACCTATATATGTGCTTCTTGTTGGTTAGTGTGCATATATCTACTACAAACATAGAGAACTGATGACAACATGTTTGTGAACTTCATTTTACTTCTAGGAATGAGCACTGAAACAGTTCTGAGATTACTGAAGTACACTGTTTAAATCATACCATTGTATGACTTGTTTTTAAATATTTAAAGGTATATGAAATTTTCATCCCTTCAAATGGAGATTTTGATTTCTAATTTCATTAACAATCAGCCTTTTCTGATAAACAGAAGGAATAGGCAGAAACACAGAGGTATCTGTCTCCTTCCAAGTCTTATTCTCTTTTCCCATTTTTCCTCTCTTCTTGGGATGAGAACCAGTTAACTTTTTAATAAGATTCATTAACTCTCAGCTGTGAGGGTAATTAAATTCGGGAATCTTCACTTTTTGGAGAATCCTGAGGACTTATAGGACAGTCTGTGATAAGTAACTGTTTATCCTAATGCTAAAGCAGCCTCAGTTCTTTAGTGTTTATTTCACATTTTTTTTTCTTTTTTAATTAGTTGAAAATGCTCCTAGGTCAAACAGACTTTCTAAGAAATGAAAGGTCTCATTCCAGGGCAATGCATTTGTGAATAGATGAAAAGTTCATTGAAGAAAAAGGTAGAGTACATTTCAGTCATTGTTAATTTAAGTGGAACTGATAAGCTAACAGCAAAACAATATTAAATGCTCAGATATATTTTTCAGCATGTGTTTATATTTTAGAATTTTTTTCATTTGGTTTTCAAGACCACTGTGTTTTTTGTTTTTTGCTATTGTTAAATATTTTAATATATAAACACCTCTCCTACAAAACTTTCATGTAGTTTTAAAAATTGTATCAAAAGATCGATTAAATTTTGAACATGCACACTTAGTGCAGTAAGATAGTGAATTATCCTATTATGCACATCTTAATTTTGAGCAATTTATTCTCAGATTAGTGATTCTTTATTAGCTCTTTCATTACATAAAATCCTAGTATCGGGAATAAAACTGACAAATTAGAGAATTGATTTGCTGTAATGTGCAAAGAATTTCTTTGTTTTCATTATTTTTTAGTATGGTTTTGAATTTCTAAGAATTTGTACCCTTAATTTTGGGAACTCATTATTTCAAACCTCAATAATCTTAAAAAATGAAAACTGAAACTGAGATTTTTTTTATGGCTTTAACTTGATCATTGCCTTTCACCTAGAAAAGGGCAAGAATTTGCCCCCAACTAACCCAAATTTATAGAAAAGCTTGATAAAAATATAGAATGTTTTGTGTATGTGGCAATGCACAGTGATATGACTTCTGCCTTCAAGTTATCTTATGTGAAACATTCATATCACTCTTCTAAGTCAGTCTAAAGTAAGAAATGCTAGCCTAAGACTTCTTTAATTTATTTTTTCAGTCAAAAGGAGGAAAGTAATTTGCAATGAGTTTAGTGCTGTGATAATGCCCAGGGGTTCATGCTTTAGTGAGAGGTCAGAAATGAATTACATTCAGTTTTCTCACTTGTGGAAATGGAGGAGTCCATGGTTCATGAAAGATGCCGCAATGTGCTTAGCTCCTGAGACAGTGTAGTAAGCAAGGAACTGGAAATATATACAAATGAGAAAGTTAAGGTGGTTCTAATAAAATGATTTCAGCAACAAAGTTCATAAAGACTCAGTGTGAGAAACCTGAGACCATTCTTTCTCTTGGTATTTCAAATCATTACTGTCATAAGTTTGGTTGTTTTTTTTTTGTGTGTGTGTGTGTGTGTGTGTGGTAATGGGTATAGAACTTGGGAACTTGTGCATGCCAGTTAGGTGCTTATGCCACTGAACTATCTCCCCAGCTCTAGTAGGGCCAGAGAGATAGCTCAGCAGACTAAGCTCCTCTTTAGGTAAGTACAAGGACCTGGGTTTGATCCCCAGCACCACGTGCCGCTCAGGCTCTGCCTCCAAACACACTGAGCCAGCCACCAAGACTGTGTGTGTTGGTAGCGCATGCCGTAATCCCAATGCTGTGAAGGCTGAAAACAGCAGTATCAGTACAGGTCCAAGCTGCATAGGGAGACTCTGTATGAAATACATGAAAAAAATGTTTTGTACTTTATCCTCATTTCTGTTTTTCATGCTGAATGGTCCAAAATAAGCATTCAGGTTGATGTTTCTACTCAGAATTTCTTGGCTGCTGTTAGAATTCAAAAAAAACCCTCTGTGATGGTAAACATATATATACCTCATATCTTGATATTTTAAAAAATGACACTAAGGTTTAAATTCTGTCCCTTTCCTTGTTTATCCCAAACTGTGGATTACAACTACTTCCCCATCTTGCAAACTGGTGAGGGTTTTAAGTACCTTTAGCGATCTCCTGCTCTTCTCATCTATGCCTGTCTTTTAGTTTTTCAATCTGGTCCTCACGTGTTAATTTTGGCCTTCCACTAGTCAGGCTTCCTGCCATGGCATCCAGATAGAAAGAATAATATGAAAAGAGGAAAGTAAAGAGCTGAAATGTCAACAGATAGGAAGGAATGGAAAGGAAAGATTAAGGCAATTCTGGACTACAAAGGCATAGAAAAAGCAAAAGAATCTGGGAAGGTTAATTATATTAGGCCTGTAAAACATTTGAGCTTTTCAAGGGAAGGCTGGGAAATGAGGAAACAGGTCAACAAAGAGATACGGAAGTTGCAGTTCACTATCAGATAGGCGGGGCCTGCCTCTGATCTGGGACTATGTCCAAAGGCCAGTCAAAGATTTAGGAGCTCAGGATCCTCAGGTCAATTTAGCCCTGTGACCATCTTTATTGTCTGAAAATTTGGGGATTAACAGGATGGTGAAAGGGCAGTCTTCAGAGAAGATAGTTTTCTCTTCCTAAGAGTAATTGTTTGAATTTTAGGATCAATTTTTATCTCTACCTCCACAGTCCCCCCAAATGTCCTATGGTCCCATGTTCAGCAATAAGTCAAAATCTAAGGGGCCCAAGGTGATTGAATATATTTCTTCTAGTATAGAAAGTCTGGGTTTATTGAGGAGCAGGTATTGTCAGTGGGTTGTTGGTGTTCTTCCAGTGGCTCAATGTTGCTGGAAATTTATGGTGTTGTCGGATTTGATAACAGGTCAAAATGCAAATCTTTGTGAAGACCCTGACAGGCAAGACTATCACCCTGGAAGTGGAGCCCAGTGACACCATTGAGAATGTGAAGGCCAAGATCCAGGATAAAGAAGGCATCCCTCCTGACCAGCAGAGGCTCATCTTCGCAGGCAAGCAGCTGGAAGATGGCCGCACTCTTTCTGATTACAACATCCAGAAAGAGTCCACTCTGCACCTGGTCCTAAGGCTGAAGGGTGGCTGTTAGATCTTCAGTGCTGGGATCTTTCTGATGCTTCTAGGGCAATTCTAGAAAGCATGACCTAAGTTTTAGTGGCTGATCATACATCGTTTGTGTGGATATTTTCAGAACAGACATGATTTGCACTTGTTATCTGAATATAATTATTAACAGCATGTCTGTTACTCTCCAAAGAGATGGACTATAAATTCTAAAGTCATCCTAAAGTTTAGGTTTTGAGATTTCCAAAATCTCAAAAGAGACCCAGTAATCCACTAGCCCTTTTGAAGGGTTTAAAGTCCAGATGATCATAGGTCACAAGTTGACAAAGATCATTAAGGGCCTGAAATCTCCCTGAAGCCTAGAGAGTGAGGAAGCAATCATAAACTAGTATCACTCTCCAGTGTAGATGTGTGGGTGCAGTGTGCAAACCTCTAATTCCCACACTTTGGAAGGCTAAGGCAGGTGGAGCACAAATTTGAGCTTGGCATAGGCAGCTTAGCAATTTAGTGAGACTCTGTCTCAAAAGAAAAAGAAAAAAAGAGAGAGCTGGAGCTAGAACTCCATGTGCGTTCTGGCCTCAATTGTTAAATAAGTAAGCAAATGATTAAACAAACATGCAAACACTGAAAACTTGGAGATTAACAGAAGGATGAAAACAGTCTTCAGAGAAGTTATTCTGCTCTTCCCAGACTAACAGCCTGAATTTTAAGCCCACTTTGATCTCTGCTCACACATGCCCCAAAATATTCTCAGGCATATTTAGTTATAGAAGACCAGCAACAAATTTAATTTTGGATAAAAAGCTACCAGATTTGGGGGTATTTTTAACTTTTAAATTCAGCAGGGCACAATGGTACACAGCCCCAACCCCAGCTACTTGGGAGGCTGAAGTAGGAGGACTACAAGTTCCAGGAAAGCCTGGGCAACTTAATGAGACTGGTCTCTAAACAAAAATTGAAAGGGTTGGGAATGCAACTCAGAGGTAGTGTACCCTTGTGTTCTATCTACAGTATTGGCAGGAAGGAGAAGCATCTACAATCCCTAGATTCCTGGAGACTTGTAAGTCACTGAGTTTGGCTGGATTCCTGTGACCCTCCAGTGAAAATTCTGATGCTTACTTCTAATAGTGAACTAGCTGCATAAGCCATCCTGAATACAGGTAGGTTTCCCTATTGTATGCATTCAGTTTCTCAAAAAATACATATGTAATTGGTTTTTGAGACTGTCTCATTACTATTTATTTCTCAATAAAATTAATTTAAATTAAATAAATAAAAAGGTAGCAAAATAAGCAAGTATGCTCCTGGACATTCTGCAACTCCGGGAGAAGTCAACAAAATGCAACAATGAATACCACAGAAAGCCATGATCTATTATTATAAACAAATATCTTTAAAAACATGATGTCAGTTATATTTGATCAACAGTATAATTTACAAGGTAGGTATTGCTATAATCATTGAAGAAAATCAACTTCACAAAGGTGCTGGGGAGATAGCTCAGTACAATAAGTGCCTCCCTGGCAAGCACAAGGGTCTGAGTTCAATGCCCAGTTCCACGAGAGAGAGAGAGAGAGAGAGAGAGAGAGAGAGAGAGAGAGAGAGAGAATCAACTTCACAAAGCTTATGGAGCCAGTAGGTAGCTATTCCTATAAAAACTCTGGTAAATAAAAATAAAATCAACGGAAAATCTATCATCAAAAACAATGTATTTGTCTATTTTTTAAATTTGCATGTATAGCTTCATTGTAAGTAACCAGAAGAAACTTAAGTCTCGACTTCTTTGCTAGCAAATCTAGAATGTTCTAAGCATTAAGCTAAATTAAGCAAATAATTGCTGTCTAGCTTTGTAGGAATTCATTGCTTAGTGACTTACTCAATAACCTCATAACCAGGAAGGTTTCAGATCAGTATAGTCATTTCTCCCATTGCAAACTAAAGTTTGATTTCTTCATATGAAACTTCATGACAGGTTCTAACTCTATAGCTTAAAGATAGAATTTAACAGGATTAATCCTGAATCCTCCTTCCCATGAGTCTAAACTTATTTCCTTTAATATTTTCAAGTGATATGACTTCGAAATGTCTAATACAAGTGACATTCTCCTCTAAATAAATTCTCCATTGCTCCTTAGGCAGGAGCCTCACCTAATGTTTAGCACCTCATGCCACAAGTTAATAGCTCTTTAAGAATGTGAAGACTACATATGCAGAGTGGATGTCCTAAGAATAACTCTGCTTTGATGATTCTTAAGAATTTTTTTACCTTTTTTATTAGGAGAAAAAAAATTCAGTTAAATTAGTGCTTAAGAGAAAAATAGAGCTGGAGAGATTGCTCAGCAGCTTAAGCGCCTGTCTGACAAGCACAAGGTCCTGAGTTTGATCCCCAGGACCAATGGAAAGAAAAAAAAAGAATAGGACCAAGGTGGTTTTGAATGTTCATGTTTAAGGGTAATCTTAATAAATTTTTGTATTTTTTGTTCTATTGTTTATAAGTATGTGTAAGATTTATGGAGATACTCTTCATAAATGAATATTCTTTCAGTTTCACTCTCTCTTTCTCTCCTCCTCCTCCTCCTCTTCCTCCTTTTTCAAAATAATTCTCTACCTCCTCTCAAATTCAGCTTGATTGGTAATGCTCCAGTTTCTGAGAGAAAGCATAAAGCCTGGTAAATACAGAATTTCACATTTCACTTAATTTTTTGTGTGTGATATGTCACACTCTACTTAAGTTATTAAAGATTTTGTATTTAGAAATTTTCTCAACAATGAAACTTTATTTGAATTATAAAGGGTTATTGTTCTTCTTAACAGAAAACATGTACTAATCCTTTTGATTTTATGTGGATATGACTGTGAACATGGTATAATCATACAGAACTTAGTCAACTTTGCTTGGTGAAATAAATCACATTTCCCTTTTTTGTGAAGTGAAATATATTTTTTTTCAAATTTTTACTAAAATTACTGTGTTGTTGCTCTTCAGTAACTAATAACAATTTAAATTGCTTTCAATTTGCTAGGGCATGTGCAGTTTAAATTCTCTAGTAGCCTAGGGAGAGAATATTTAATGTCTCTTAAACATCAATCGCATCAGCTTTCAAATTTGAGTATTATTTAATCTTGCTTTATGTTAACATTTTTTTCTCTCTGAGTAACAATTATTCCACCCCAGAGTTTGTCATGTACAACATCCAATGGAACTACCAATAGTCATGCTAACAATGCTAATGAAAATATACAGTTAAACGGCAGAGACAATGAGTTCACACCATTTTCATTTATTTATTTTCCAGTGAGCAGTTTAACATGTCAGTCCCTAGAAAGAGAAACAACCATAAAGGGGCTTAACATTACTAATGAAACAATCAGTATCAAAATATTTTGGGCAACAATTTGTCTCTGTTCATATAATAATCTGTCATCTGTATGATTTGCTTATTATGTGAATTAACTCAGTAATTGCTCTGAGATTGAGTTTAGTGACACCATTTAACTGCTCCAGCTTTGAGGGCTTGTATTCAGTATTTTTAGGAAAAGAGCTGTCGAGCTAATCTGAGGACACTTAGGCAACGCCAATAAGCTGCCACCAACTCGAAAACCAGTTAGCTTTCTCTTGATTTGGTAGAGATTTTAACACTTCTCCCTTCTCACCCTCCGCTTCCACTCTTGCCCTCGCTCTTCAAACATTTTTTTTTTTTTTTGTAATAATTGTAAATGTTATTGCCAGCTCTAAATTTCCCCTTAATCGGTGAAAGCCAAATCTCCCTGGAGATGCGGTTGAGCGGAGAGCGCTCCAAGCTGAGACGCGGGACCTTGGCGCGGTGGGAGGGCTTACAGCTCTCCTCCCCGCCAGGCGCTCGCGCCCAGACTCGGGGTCCTCGCCACGCCGGGGGCTCCCCGGGCGGCCGCTTCAGGTGGCCTCGCTGGTGGTGGCTCCGCGAGGCAGCCACTCCCCGGTCCCGAGCTGGTACCGCGCGCCCGCGGCGCTGCCCTGGGGAGAGAAGCCTTTCCTCTTTGCAGGGGCAGCGGGACCGCGAGGCACCTTCCGGCGCACGGAGGCCACCAGGGCGGGGACCCCTGCGGCGCGGCTGCATCTGGGTAGCGGCGGGCGGGGCGCGGGGGGCGCTCCTGGTGCCGCCTCCTGCCCCAGGGCGAGCTGCTGACCGCTGCTCTCGGGGCCTGCGAGAGCGCCGCACGAGAGCTATTTTAAGCCCAAAAGCCAGGCGGCACACCCACGGAACCCAAACGCAGGGCGGCCTCCACCCATTCATAAGGTCTGTGAGCTTGCCTGTCAGACTTTCCATCGTAATTTCCCTTTCACTCTAGTAGCCAGAGTTCAACTATTAGATTTTTATTTAATTTCATTTTATTCACTGTTCTTCAGAATGGAAGTTGGTTAACATCTCTCTCCCTAGGAGACTTTTCTACTTAATTATTTAAAAACTCCTTGATTGACAACACAAATGATACAGTGATGTAAGCTGGTATCTCAACCAAGTCTTCTAGAAGTACATTCCTAAATCTTTCAGTTGCAATTAATAGACACAAATAAGTGTAATGACTTAATGATCGGCACAAGTTTTTTTGTTTGTTTGTACTGAGAACTGAACTCAGGACCTTGTGCTTTTGAGGCAGGTGCTTAAGTGGCTGAGCTATCTCCCTGGCCCCAAGGGTAATAATGGAGAAAGGAAAATTAGTATGATAATTTCGGAAATAGAAAGGACCAAAGGCAAGTAGGAAACATCCATTTACTTACCAGAGACTTCATGATTGCTCGAAATTGGAGAACAAAGCAATGAGAAGAATGTCACACGCTCCTTACATCTTAGTACCCTGTCTGGGCAAAACTCCAGTGAATGACACTGGAGAGAAAGGGACAAACCTGTGCAACAGATTCCCAAGAGTAAATAGTACATGCAAAGGAACTTTGGCAGGACATTTTGCTCCACTGAGTGTGTGAGAGAGTCACTTGCATTGAGCGAGTATTTGAATGACCTGCTCTGGTGAAGAGAGGAGGAAACAGCGGGGTGGGGTTGGGAGTATGAATCTGCACAGGTCTGCCAATCTGGCAATAGGTGAGAGAAGATTTCACGAATCAATGGTAGCAAAGGGTAGAAAGCAGCAATGCCTCCAGATAGGGTAGAAATAAAATGCTGGGAATTTCAGGAGGCAGGAGATGACTTCCAGCTGAAGGAGTGTTCTGTATTAAACTGAGTCTCGCAAACCTTCAAGTCCGCTTTGGGTTCCATGTGAGAGAAGATCACTGAAAGTTGTTTCTCTGTAAAATGAATCCTTGAGATGGATTTAGTGCATTACCTCCTCCAGAGCCTTTGGTATGTTTCCTTTTATCAGCTTAAATTGTCACTTTCTTCTCTTTTACATTTCTTAGGCACTCATACTTGGGGTCAATTCCTGTAAATTGAGGCTGAGTCGAGATGACATAATCAAAGGGAGTTAAAAGTCTCATGTGTGTGTGTGTGTGTGCGTGTGCGTGTGTGTGTGTGTGTGTGTGTGTGTGTCTGTGTCTGTGTGTTATTTATTACTTCTTTCCAGAAAGAAGCTGGGTGGTCTCTGACTGAAAACACCCCATTGTCAAGGAATTGGTGAAATCAAAATAGAAAACCAGAGAAAGAGAGAGAGAGAGAGCTTGAAATAAACCAACCCTAGGATTTAACCTGATGGCTAAGAGTGACCTTCAGATGTGGATATGAGCTTCTGAGTGGTCAAGGTAAAGAGAGAAAAAACAGAAATGATGCCTAGCTTACCAGAGGGAAAAAAGCAAAGAATGTCAGGCTTTAAGTGAAATAAAATTACAGAAGGAATTTACTCTATGGAGCACCAATAAAGACACTGAGAGATGTGACAGGCAAGGTCCTAACAGTACTTTTATAGGAAAGCAAAAGGGGATATCATAGCTCTGCTCCCCATTATAGCCTCCCATAAAAACCAAGATTTGAGTAAAGTGGGCCTTTGCAGGCTAAGCTGGTCTGAGTCTGTATTTGGGGGTTCACTTCCAACAGTAAACAGCATATGATCTGGGTGGTGGTCCTTGTGTACCACACATTTCTGGTGGGATAAGAGCCAAACAATTCTAAAAATTAGGATTATTTGTTGGCAAGAGCCTAGTGTATAAGTATTACTTTTGGATCAGAGAGGGCAGCTTTGTAGAGTGGAAAACAACTAGCAAACGCTACCAGCCTCTGCGGCAGTTGCAGCAGCAAATCAGGCCCTTCCCACCCTATGAGGACCACCCCAGCTTGCCTCAGAGGCAGGCTGCAGGGGCACCTCCAGGGTGAGCCAAAATTTTCCTTAGGAAGTTGCTTTGAATGTGCTCCAACACTTGAACAAATGTTTAATTGAGTCCCTAGAGCTCCAAACTGTTTTGGCATGGAAAATTTTCAAAGCTGGTGTTTCCTCATCACCCACAGTGGCTGGCGGAAAACATCAGTAGGACTCCTGGAAACATCAGCAGTACCTCTGACTGAGCTGCAGGTCTTTCCAGGGGCACTCTGTGACAGCTCCTTGCAGAATGGAACCAAGTGCTATTAACTCCTGGCTGTTGTTGGGTACTGCAATGATGATATTTATTTATTTATTTATTTATTTTGATGGCTCATGATAATAAATATAATCAGGCCACAGAGATCTTTTTCATTTCCTATTTGCTATGGCAAGAACTTTTTTCTTTTTATTTTAGGGAAGGATCTACAGTGTCTACAGGGTCTCACTACTAGACTGGACTCAGTGATCTGCCTGTCTACAGCCACCCAAGGGCTGGGGTTAGAGGGGCGTGCCACCATGCCCAGTCTCAATTGCTGTCTCAGTGTGCCCTGGGAGTGCAGCCGGCACAGCAGGCTGGCCCAGGCCACTGGCCCAGGGAACCCTGGGCCCTGCAACTACTTGCAGGAGTTTTAATCCACTGAGCTATTAGGCTGGGTTGGCAGGGGACTTTTAATGAAGCAGGGACATTATCCTGTTTGATACTCCTTCAAGGAGTTATTATCTGATTTGTTCAGAGACTACTCCTTTGTGTCTTGATTCTAATAGAGGATGTTGGGATGGAGAGATTTCCTGGAGAAAATTTTTATTATAGCAAAACATACCTAACATAAATGGTTTACCATCTTAACCACTTCTAACGACACAATTTTGTGAAATTAAGTACATTCATACTATTATGAAACTACCATCCCATCCATTTTAGAACTTTTTTTGTCCCCTCCCCAGAAATTTTGCATCTTTCAGACACTTAACTCCTTATTCCTCTTTTCTATAATCTCTGGCAACCACCATTCTATCTGTCCATGAAACTGGCTATTACAGTTACCTTATATGAGTGGAATCATATGCTATTTTTCCTTTTGTTTATATCATGTAATACATTATCTTCAGAAAAAAAATATTGTCTAAAAGAACACTATTAACAAAACCAATTGAAACCATGCAAGGTAACCCTTAGCCAGTTCCAAACCACAAACCAAAAGTTTCTGCAAGTTGCAAGAGACTTCTCACTAGTTCTTGGCAAGTACAATTTCTACATAAGATGATAGGAAGATGTATCCCCAGACACTGAGACAATAGCCATACCTATCATCCGCTTAGTTCCTTGTCTAAAATATTAGGTCAAGAGCTTCAGACACATAGAAATGTCTGTCACTGGAACAATCATCATGGACCATGAGGCACTTTTTTAAAAAATAATTTTATTGAGAAACAAATAGCAATGAGATAGTTTCAAAACTGATTAGTAGGACAGTTTCAATAATTAATAGACTGCATATTGTTGTCTCAGTGGTGATTCATTGCACAAGATGCAGACATGATATCCTGTCCAAAAACACTATTAGTACAAACCTTTCTTCTCTTGAATTAAGAGAAATATCTATCCTATTTTGAATATAGAGATACAAAATGGTCATTCATTTGTATCCACTTTTTTTCTTTAGTTTTGTCAGATATGGGTATTCCATTGTCATTTAAATATTGTAGGTGGGTGAATTCAGCAAAATATTGCAATATAGTCCAGTACTTCATAATAGTAGTGGGACTGGCAATGTCAGAAGTTGTTGACTTGAGCCTTTTACAGCTCAGTGTATTAATATGGCTTTACTTTTCATACCTTGTTTTATACTTTTCTGCTGGAAGGTTAAGATCAAGATAAAGCAAGACCTATATAACAAGAAATGTAACTTCTGTATCTGACAAGGTCAGTCAAATCCCCTCAGGGCTTAGCCAGGAGCCCTGTACCACAGTTCGTAGATCCTTTGTCAGTGTCAGCCATGTGGATGAGTCACGGCCACTGCTTGACCAATTTGCTCTCTGTGAAAGCCTGAAAGTATGTTTTCTTTCCATGTGACTCTCCTTAGGCACACTCTACATCATCAATCACTTTCCTCTGGGGCCCCATAATCTCCTTGATCAGAAAATGTGGAACACAACTGAGTTACATAATGTTACAGTACAAGTTCTCCTATGTCCTAAGTCCTCACTGACCTTGAGAGGCTAGGGCTGAAATGTTGGCTGTCTTTGCAGCCCTTCTTTTTCTCTAAGTTTTGGTCTGCAAGCTTAGTTTAACCATGCGGAAGAGAAGCTTATTATTATTGCCCTACAACATATGCAGTTGAGTTTAACCTCACTATCTGTCTGAATATCAGACATCTTAGACATAACATAGAACCAGTATTTTCCATCAAGCATTGATAAGTTAACACGAGGCACTCTTACTTTTAGTGATTTCAGCTCATGGTCCTGTTACCTTAGGTCTGTGTCAATTCATACAACACGATGAAAGCTTCTGTTGGAAAAAAATGCATTCATCTAATGGCAAAGAAACAAAAGAAGAAAAAGAACAGGGGGTTAAGATCACTTCAAAGCCACACCTGAAAAGACCTAACTTCCTCACCTCCTAGAGGTTTCAACACCTTCCAGTAGTGCCAGAGGTAGGGACAAGGCCTCTACTCCCTAGGTATTATGGAGAGCACTCCAGATCCAACCTATAGCAGTCAGTGTGTTCAGAATAGAGTTGTAGGAGATCCAAGAGTTAATCCCTGTGGAAAACTAAGGGGCCCTGACCTACACTGAAGAAGAAATGGGAAGCACAAAAAGACAAGAACTTGCTCTTTCCCTTTTTCTTTGGGGAGAGGCAGTTAAAACCCAGGCCCTTGATCTTGCTAGGCAAGTGCTCTACCATTGAGCTATACTCCCCAAGTCCGTAAGTTTTTACTTATCTTTATACAGTACAGGTGACTGAACCCAGGGGTTACTAAGCTACATCTGCAGATTACTTTTAATTTTTATTTTGAGACAGAGTCACCCTAAATTAGCCAAGCCAGCCTAAAACCCATGACCTTCCTGTGTCAGTCTCAGGCATAGCTGGGGTTACAAGGAGGCACCGTGGGACCTAGCTGAGTCTGAGTCTGCCTCCTTTTCCTTCTTCTTTTCTTTTCTTTCTTTTTTTTTGCTCCTGGGAAGCAAACTCAGGACTTCACACTTGCCAGGCAGGCACTTTTGCCACTGAGCTATATTCCTGGCCTGAGTTTGCCATTTTTAAGGCAGACGGGCAAGATTTGATAGTCACGTGAGTCCAGAAAGTGAGGAAATGAAGAAATGTATTGCTAGGCTTTTCGATGGGCAAATATACCCTAAGTGTGGTCCCTGACAGAAAGAGGAAATATCAGAGAGGCTGCACACAACGAAATCAGATTTGGTGCATGGATGGAAAAGGCATAGTTGAAAGGCCTTGAAGACCTTTTGCAGATCAGTGGGATATTCATTTTCACAATTTGGTCATTCCTGGGTCAAGGAGATGGCTCAGTAGAGTAAGCACTTCCCTGGCAAGCACAATGGCCTGAGTTCAATCCTCGGTTCTACCAGAAAAAAAAATAAAAAATAAAATGTGGTCATTCAGTCATTTATTTATCCAACTAAGGGGCCATCCAAATAGCTCAGCAGATTAAAATGTGCCTGCTTAGGCAGGTAGGGGTCAGGGTCCAATTCCCTGGCCAACCCCAGGATGCAATGAAATGAGACTGGGCATGGTGGCACGTGCCTGTAATCCCAGCACTTGGGAGGCTGTAAAACAGGAGGATCACTATGAGTCCGATCTGTGCAGTGAGACCCTGTAGACCCTGTCCTAAATTAAAAAAAAAAAAAATCAAATATTTATCCAACTAATATTTGAAAGCCCAGTACTTGCTAGAACAATTGAATGTGGGATTTCAATGGTACAAAATAGTGGTACAAAATAGTGCTAAGAGAGTATAAAATATCTTAAGGGAAGAGCTCTTGAAAGGGGTAACTTTTAAGCCAAAGTCTACAGGATAGATGAAGCCATTCATGCAGGGTAGTGGAGTAGAGAAAGCCAAAAGAAAGTACACTAAATGAAAGTAAAGGTGCCCATGGCATAAAAATTTTGAAAATTGCTAAGAAAATGGCAGCCACAGAATCCAAGTGTGGTTCTAAAAATTATCTTGCATGTGGGGGAAGGGTTGTGGAAGGTGTGAGTGAAGAGACAACAGGTGAAGGAAGGAAGAAAAGATTGGAGCAAGGTGCTGGCAGGAAAGCCTGTAGACAGTAGAAATCCTGGTGAGCAATACAGCGTGGACCAGGCCAGGACAGAGTTGACATGGGATTTGGTGATTTCTGGACATCCTTTGTTTTTTTGTTTTTTTTAATTCATTTATTTATTACAGTGTCTTGCTACACATCACAGATTCATTTTTGCGGGGGTGGGGAGGGGCTGGCATGGAATGTGGTGCTGGGGCTCGAACCACCATCCCTGAGAGGCGCTTTAGACCGCTGAGCTATCTTGCCAGCCCTCTGGACATCCTTTGGAAGTAAGATAAGTAAGATTTGGTGCTGAACTAAATGTGGGAGCAACAAAAGGATTTTAAAAGTGATTCCCAGGTTTTCACCTTCATCAGTCAGGTGTTTGGTGGAATTATTTGTTTTCATGTAAATATGGGCAGAGAAACATGTAGGAGATGTGAAATCGGGAAGTCAGTTTGGGACCTGTTACATCTCCAATGTGGGGATGTTTTCCAGCAGACAGAAATGAGGGACTGAGCTCAGGGGACGTATTTGTACTGGGAATAGAAGTTTTGGAACCACCAACATGTCTGTGGAGTTAACATCCATAGGAATGTATGATATCACCTTGGGACAGAGAAAAGAGAAAGCCCTGGGAAACCTTAGCATTAGGGCTGTGAAAAAGGGGATGACAACCAAGAAATCCAAAAATTTTTACTAATAGTTTAACTAACACTACAGATTTTTGAGACAGCTGCTTAGAGTAAAGGATATATTATGATACCATGGGAAATTATATTTATAAACCCTTTTCAAAACACTGCTTTGCACTGGTACATTTTTTACTTGAGAGTCACATGTCTCCTACCAGCTAAAGGGACATTTGTTGTTACCCATTTGTGTTTAAGTGGCCAAATGAAAAAAGAAAACTTAAAAAACAAAATAAAACCAAAAACAGGAAAGCTTCTGTTTAAAAAACGAGCATACAATTCAGTTTGAAGTGTCCAGCAATTATGATTGCATAAACAGTTTGCATGCTTCCTCTTTAATTCTAATGCCAATTTGCTATAATACAATGCACTTGTGATGACAACTTTAAGATACATTTGCTATTGCAAATCGATCGTTTTTCATTAAAGTTGTTCTGAAACAAACTCCAGGATAAGAAATGCCTTCAGCACCAGAGAAAAATTAGCTATGAATATAAAATAATAAGTAGCAAGGCAATTTTTGTTATCTAGTTAATGTTTCCATTACTCAGAGTTTAGAGGTAGATGGCTGAGAAGAAAGGAAATTTGAACCACTTTCAAATTAGAAACTTAGAGTAGACAGACAGACAGACAGACAGACAAACAGATAGACAGACTGACTGACTGACTGGTGTAGGTCAGTGCAAGAGGCGCTTAAAATAAAAAAAGATCTGAAGCCCCAACGCAGCTCTTTAGCGATAATACATGGAATCACTTTCATCTTCA
>PVKA01024099.1:0-34693 GCA_004027165.1 Ctenomys sociabilis
AGCGTGAATCCAAGTCTGTGAAGTGAATCTCGCGGGCCCTGCTGGAGCCTGCCCTGAACTCTCGCTGTGTTGTCAGATGTGGGCTTGCTCCCAGCTCTGAGAAATGAGGAAGCTGGGTTGTGACTGCTGGCGAAGACAAAAATGGTTAAACTTCGCTGGAAAGTTCGAAGGGCTTAAAGGATAACATATATTTAAGAATAATTCACATGCCTTCTTGGTTAATGTTTTACAGTCTAGAGCAGAGAAAGGAAAACTGTCTGTGGTGTTTGAAAGTAAAGTATTCCTTCCAACAAATACAGAAAATACAAAATAAAATATATAATTATATATTACATATTTATTGTCATTCCATGATTTCACACCATAATTACTAAGAAAGATGCAAAGAAGGAAATAGGAAGGGAGGAAAGAAGAAAGGAAAAGAAAAGAAAGAAATATGTGTTGTTTTCAGTTTAAAGCAGTGTGAGCATTTCTGGTATATGCGTGTCACTGTATATTAAGCTGCCCTCTGTGTGCTGAGTTTATCAATGAACAAAACCTGGGAGGCAACCGGCAGCAGATCTAGTTGTTACTCTATCTGCCGTTGAGCTTGACAGTTCATATTTCGATCAGTGCCTGTTTTCTAATTATTTCTCTTCCACTGATATTTGAAATGACAGAATAAAAAGCATAATTGAATTTGATTTATTGCCAGAAATAAGGTGACAGTAATAGCTTTACCTCGTAATAGAAAAGAATTTAAACTGTGAAACATGGATTAGAAGGACCCAGCAAACTCCATGAATAAATGAATTTGAAACAGAAGGGTGCAGACCCCTGGAGAGGGGCCCAAGAGCGGAACGTACTCTGAGTTTCTCCTTCCATCTCCTTCTCTGCCTGCTCACTGGAACTATTTCCTAACTTCAGCTTCGTTCCTGATTCATTAACCAGTTCTTGGAAAACATATGCTGCATTTTCTACTTCATACAGTGAAAATGGAAACTGGACTGAGCATTAAGTTGTTTCCTTTCTTCTTTCTCTTTTCTCCTTCCCCTCTTCCTGTTTTCCTTCCTTAGATTTTTTTCTGTACTAGGCTGGCCTCGAACTCTTGATCCTTCCATCTCAGCCTCCTGAGTGCTAGGATTGTAGCTGTGTGCTCACCTGCCAGGTTCCATTTACTATTTTTTATAAAGGTTTCCTAGGTACAGAAGCTTGTGTGAGGGATTCTGGGCAGGAGATGCACACAGGAAGTGTTTCAAAACATTGGAAGGAAGGAGATGAAAAGGAAAGAGGAGGGAAGAAAGACGAGCAGCCCCGTGGTCACAGCCAGGCCGAGCCCTCCCTGAGCTGGCTCACCATGGGTGTGCTGTGCTTCTGAGAATGGCATGCACCATGGACCAGGAGACTCTGGCCAGGGTCCCGTATCTTCACACAGACAAAACCCAGGGCCAGTGGCGCCTACAGCTGCCACAACACACTGCCAGCTGTTGACCACTTGATGGGTGTAAAGAGCATATGAAATTACTTTTTGCAGTTCCTTTTTGTTCATTAGAAAATACATAGGACATTAAATGTGGTCGTCTTGCTTTTGCATGTATAAATATTTTAATGTCTATAAATATTTTAGCCTTCTGTTTTATATACCTTTGAAATAATAAGTTCTCACTAAAAATTTAATCAGACAGGAGAGTCTACCCTCCTGTGTTCAGATCAGCTTGCAAAAAATGGGCAGGGTCTTTTAATATTCAGGACTCTTCAGTTTTAAAAGTGTAAGTAGAAGATGATGAAAAATATGTTCTTTTGTAGAAAAGAGTAAAATATACCATATAGATGCTTAAGATTGGAAGCACAAATTCTGGGTTTTGCTCTCAGTATCCTAAATTTGCTGTCTCAAAAATGTCAAAATATTCTATGGTGTGTAATAGGTATATTGTATGTAATTTATATTCATTTATTAAAAATTTATGGAATATGTTATACGAAGAATATGAAAGGCACTTAGGAAAAGGTATTGGATTGAGCAATATTAAAGTATGAAAGGCACTGAGGACATCTCTCCCAGAGCCACCTCCCCCGGAGCGGGTGTCCGTGCATTCCCTTCCATTCCCAAGCCACCTTCCATTCCCAAGCCACCTTCCTCCAGCTCTCTCCTGCTTTCTTTCCATTGCTCGGTGTATACCTCCTCCGGGCAGGTGTCCTGTGGTCCACTCTTGATGATTTCCCTAACAGTGTGTTTCGTGCCTAGTAAACTACCATTCATCCGTCACTTACCACAGGAAATTTGCATAAATGCCAGGAGGCATTGATATTTGTTCTTTTTCGCTTCTGAAATTTAATGACACAATGACATGGTAGCTGGTTCTTCGTATTAGCTCCAGGTAGAATTTTTAGAAAAGAAGTTATGAGCTTCTTTTGTAGTTCTTTTAATTAATCTATTTTAAAATTTTTTATAATTATTTTAAAAGTAACTTACATTACTCCCATTATCATATTTTACCTGTTACACAACACCTCCTGCAGGGTAAGCACTATTCCAAGTGTATTATAACTAGAGTGCTGTTTATACATAAATATCTGTTATATCCATATCAACATCATTTTATCTTAGACTCAAAATATGTTTACATATAAATGTATACCAGTGCTTATCTATAAATATATACACCTATATTCATTGTTTGTTTATTTTTATTTTTACATATACACATTTAGAATAGGGTTTATATAGATATATTAATGTAATATCTTACATTTAAAATTACGCTAATACAGAATATTATTTATGCATTCTTATATACCTTCATGCACATACATGCGTACGCACACACTTATTTGCAACAGTGCTTCCTGCTTGCAGGAAGCCTAGAAAGGGAAAAACATCGAGGCTGAGGGTCACGCAGAGAATCAAGCCAGACACTTAATTTAAACCCAAATTTCCTGGTTCCAAGTTTTCAGTGTTTTCAACCCTTTAGTTCTCTTGCCAAGCAAAATAATTTTCTTGGGAATATTTAATGGTGGGCTCTACTATGACGTGGAATACACAAATTTTGGCTTGTTTATTTTCTTGCCAGCCTGTCAGTTAAATTTTTTGGATTTTATCATCAGTCAGAGGGAAGGGAGAGGTGAGTATCTTTTCAGTCACCGAGGCCTACTGCATCACATCCAACCAAACACTTCAACTTCATGAAATTCGTCTGTTTATTCTTGTTCCCTCTTCACAAGGCTGCTGGTAGAAAGCATGCCACTTCTAGATCTGAGAGGAAGAAAAAGAATAAGTTTTACATTGTGTTGTCATTGCTTAAGGTAAATACTGCAATTTCTGGTTATTTAAATGTTAGGCGTTGTGTGTGTATGTTTGTGCATGTGTGTGTGTGTGTGTGTGTGTGTGTGTGTGTGTGAACTGCTGTCCTTTAGCTATTATTTGCCCTAAGGATTTTAAGAGTACTAAAAAAACCTTTATATTCATAGAGTGTGCTGTCTTTGTAGTTAAATATTCCTCTAAACATCAGAAAGAAATGTGTAACACTGAAGAACCTTGTACTTATATTGTTTTTGCTTCCTAAAAGCCAGCAATCATGTTTCAAGTGATTGGGATATTTGAGTCAACAAAGGCTCTATTTTGATAATGAATACATGAGAGAGAATCTCCTCTGTCTTTCTTGTTGTTCTAGGGATCCAACCCAAGGCCTCATACGTGCTGTTAAGCCCTTTGCCACTGAGCTGCAGTCCCAGCCCTAAGCAGGGAGTTTCTTAAAGCCATATTTGTCATAATCCTGTGTTTTTATATATCTAAAGGCTAATTAAGAAATACAGAACTTCTTCAGCCCTGACTGCTGAAATATGTTAAAGTTTCTCACAGACCTAGGCCTGACTCCTCTCTCCTTTGCTAGTCTGTCAAGTTGCTCAGGGAAATGGCTCAAGTCACTCTTTGGATGTAATATTCTATGAAAAGAGTCAATTAAGCGTGCCACTATTACTTACTAGTCAAGTAAAGAACAGATAAATGCCTTTGTCATTCCCAAAGATTGCAATTAAAGGAGAAGATAAAGCCCACATCTATCGTGTTTTAGAGACACAGACCAAGGCATACAGAAAAGGAAAGGGAGGACAGTCACGTGTATGGATGCAGTAATTCCAAATTGCCCTTTCTGGGACTACGAACCTGCTGGTAGGTGAGAAGTACGGCCTGAGTGAGTGCAGTGCTGCAGGTGAGACAGGAAGCCTGGTGCGCAGCATCCATTCTCACCGAGAGGAGAGGCATCTCTTTGACAGGTTTTAAAACACATCTTAAATTATGGTGGGAACCTGCAGCTTTCTGCGGGATACCCTACCAAGGCCAAGCTGATATACAGGAGACCACACATGCCAGAGCCCTGGGAATGCAGGTGAGCTCTTTGCTCAAACCCTGGGAGTGCAGTTGAGCCCATTGCTCAGACTGCAAGTCAAGGAAGCTGGGCACCTTGCCACACTTGCTTCCTTGTGACTGTTCATTCCAGGACCAGGTCTCCAACATCTCCCCTTTTTTATTATTTAATCATTGCTTGCGGAAGGCAACCCAAAGCTCATGAAGCTGTCTTTGGGTTTATGCAATGATTTCTGGCAAAACAAAATTAAGGCAACTGGAATGATCAAAGAACAGAGCCGAGACTGTAAGCTGTACAGGGAAAACATAGTTCAACACTTTCTAAAAATATATAGCACTAAAGCAGAAGCATCAACAATGGAATCATGAGCAGAATTCTCATACCAGGGTTCTTTTGGGGTGACAATATGGGCGGGCGCTGCTCAAGTAATGAAACAGCAGTGGCCAGGAACAGTCGGGATATACAATTAGTAAAGGTATATCGCAAGCACTTCACATCATAAGACAAGGAGTCCAGTGTGCCAGACTGAAGAGAGGCAGTGGCATCTTCATCGTGCATCAACCTGAAGGGAGAGCTGCTTCTCAGGGTGTTTCTCACCAACATTTGGCGATGTCTGTCTGGATGAATCTTGAGACAAGTCATGGGGGGAATCAGATGTTCCAGGTCCTCCATGCATGCTGCGTCCATGACGAGGCTTGATTAGTCTCTGTGGCGTCCACAGGGAGGATGAGGCACCTTCAGGGAAGCTACATACTGAGAATCAGTGTATAGATAAAAAGATGAATCGGAGCAAGTAGTAAAAGTGAAAAGTAAAGCAAGTAGCTGTCCTTGTTGTGCTGAGGGAATTGGAGGTATAAGCTTCTGAAAATTTTGTTGATGAATTATCACCACAGCATGTTCTGGACTGGCATCTGTGAAGACTACTGCAGCATCTGGAGTCAGTGAGGATCTGTAAGCTTGCAGAAAAAGCATCAGGTGCCATAAGAGAAGATTTAATAATCTGGGGGAGGGATAGTGAAAGAGCCCTTACCCAAGACACAAGGCAAAAGCCCTGCCACAGTCATATAGCACCATTATACATATGGTGACATGATTTAGTAACACCGCTGCGCGTGGTGCAGTGGGCCACATGATCTGCAAGCCTCGTCCAGTTCTTTGATTAACTTGATATCAGTGCTCAGTAAAGAGGCTGTCCCTGCACGTTGGCAATGTCAGGGAGCTTTGTGGACGATGAATAATTTCTCTTGTCATGTGCTTTCTTGATGGCCTACTTGAAAGCTGAATATTGTACAGGAGGAATAAAAACAGGGCACTGCACTGAAGGTGCAAGCACCCGAAAAGCCCCTTCTTGTTCTAAGGGGAGAGGAGCTGTTAAGAGATCAGGCTGGCTAATGGAGGGGCCTCCCCCAGAAGAGGGATCTGAGCCTGAGCTGGGAGCTGCCCCGGAGGACAGGTGACTAGGAAGGGCAGGGTGTCTCCCTCCTTCCCCAACTTCCTCCTTTGTGTCTTTCATACATGAGCTGCTTTAGGGCCACACAACTGCTGCATCAGTTGCAGAAGTTGATGGAGGTCGAGAAAAGAGGAGGGATCCAAGACAGGGCCAGGCTCGGAGGAAAGCTGTCTGTCTGGCGGGAGTGCCGGGAAGAGCCCTTCATGATGATCTCCACACTTAGCAGCCTCCTCCTCCGTTTGTTAGCCTCCTCCTCAGTCAGTATTTGAATCAGCAAAAGAGTTCCCAAGTAGAAGGATTTTTTCTTCCAGGGCAGTGCCAAAGGGGTAGAATTCTGAAAAGGGGATACGGTAGCATCATTAGTCCACACATGCACCTTTCTACGACCTTAGCCATCAGCACCGATTGCAGCGCCCCACGGATAGATGACCACAAAGTAGAAGTACCTCTAGGCCCCCATTTGGGTCCCTGAGCACTGTAGCACTCCCTGAGGGCCTTTCCGACTTTATCCCAGATTACTTCACCAAGTGTGCCCTCCCATGGGAATCCATGGGCAAGGCACCATGAGACAAGACAGAAGAGACCTGCAGGGAGGTCACGGTCCCTGCCTAGGACTTAAGAGCAGTCCTGCTGACGTCTGCAGAGCTCCCTCCCCAAGGCCATGAGTGCCTGTCTTACTCCTGATGAGAATCTCCCACACTGCTCAGGTACCCACTTACTGTTGAGGCCTCTCTGCAGCTGGGGTTCTGTCCTCTGCCTTATGAATGCCTCAAGTGCCTGGTCCAGGTGCCAACTGCAGGGGTCCAATCCTCGTAGAGGGGGACAGGGTTGGAGGAAGACAGAATGAGAAAGAAAGAAACCCAAGTCAGGAGGACTGCTGGCTAGACCCACCTTGGCTCAGCTCAGAAGCTATGTTTATTGGTTCCAAGATTATGTACAGAAAGTTTTTATCATGTGCCCAACAGCTGCCTGAGTTAACTCTGAGCCTTCGCTCTTTCCCTGGGAATGGGATAGCAGGGAAGGCCAAGCTGATACAGAGGAGACCACACATGCCAGAGCCCTGGGAACGCAGGTGAGCTCTTTGCTCAAACCCTGGGAGTGCAGTTGAGCCCATTGATCAGATCGCAGGTCAAGGAAGCTGGGCACCTTGCCACATTTGCTTCCTGTGACTGTTCATTCAGGGACCTGGCCTGCAACAGCTATCGATGAAGAAGGAAAGCCAATAAATTTTTAAGGTTGGAGTATTTTCTTCTTGACTTACATTATAATTATCCCAACAGCTGTTTGTCATTTTTAGTTTCAGCTAAGGGAGAAACAATCAATGCAAGATTTTTGGGGGGGATGGACAAATCTAAGTACAGATTAAATATGCATTTTATTTTGCTTAAATAAAAAAGTACCCAAATGAACCAACTTTCCACACAACTAGATGATAGATATCTAAGTCCTTTGTTCAGATTATAGGAAAGCTTTTTTATTTTTTATTTTTTATTTTTATTTTTATTTTTTTTTGTCTTTTTTCGAGACAGGGTCTCACTATGCAGTTCAGGCTGGCCTTAAGCTCACTTTGTAGCTCAAGCTGGTCTCGAACTCACAACAATCCTCCTGCCTCAGCCTCCCGAGTGCTGGGATTACAGGCCTGCGCCACCACGCCCGGCAGGAAAGCTTTTTTAAAATTTATGTATTTAGTACAGGGTCTACAGGATCTCACTGCACAGATCAGACTTGTACTGATCCTCCTGCTGGTTAGCCTCCCCAGTACTGGTATTACAGCGTGCACCACCACACCCAGTCTCAGTTGCCATCCCAACACACCCCCAGGAGTGGGGCCTGCGTGGCACTCCGGGGATCAGATCCATCCCTGCATCTGCCTAAGCAGGCACTTTAATCCCCTGAGCTATCTGGCTGGCCCTCTGTTGTGAGAGTTTCTATATAAAACATTTTATGGGTAAAAGGGAATTGGGATGGTGGCAAAAAAGATTGTATTAAAATTTTAATCTGATTATATTAGAAAGATTATATTGGAACTAAAATACTATCAAAACTAAATTTGGATGACTTTTCATTTAGTAGAATAAGTTCTAAGCCTCACAAATCCCTAGAAATCAGAGAAAGTATTTTCTCAAAAATACTGTAGTCTATGGAAAGCAATCCGGAGGTACCAACTATTTCAGAATGGGAGCCAAAGAGACTCACAGGATGAAAGAAAGTAGACAAATAGGCACCAATAAGTTTTCAAAAAATCATCCCCAAAGGGCCAGCCAGATAATTCAGTGGATTAAAGCACATGCATAGGCAGACGCAGGGATGGGGTTTGATCCCCAGGTGTGCCACGCCGGCCCTGTCCCTGGGGCCTCTGAGATGGAGAATGAGCCTGGGCGAGGTAGCGCATGCCTGGAATCCCAGCATTACAGGCTGAAAGCAGGAGGATCACTGCGAGTCTGACCTGTGTAATGAGGCCCTGTAGACTCTGTACTAAATGCACAAAAAAAGAAAATCTTACAAAAGAAGTTATATCTTTTCATAATTTAAAAATATTTCACCAAACTTTGAAGCTCCCAAATTGTAGACCATTAGGATTCCAAAACCCTGCTGCTAGTCTCATTTATTAATTAATTCATTTACTAGCCAATATATGCTAATAACTCATACAATAATAATAATGAGAGATGAGATACTATGATGCATGAAGTATGAGAGATGCGCTGTGGCCAGCCCAGCCCTTCACGTTTTTGGTGAATGCATCCTGTGAGTGGCAGTTTTTACCCTGTAGCTCTCTTTGATCTATTCCATTCAGATCTTAACAAACTTCTTTCAAATGTCAACTCATCATTCTGTGGTGAGATTTTAATGAATGACTCTAGCTCTCTGTGTTAAAGTTGCGTAAAATAATAAATGCTGGAGTTACAGGTGCAAATGTCTTTGAGGCCAGGAGAACCTAATAGAAGCTTGGGATGGTAGGCATGAGATAGAAGCTGTCATGGGGTAGGGGCAGCCACGTGAGACCAGAGAGCACAGTCCACACAAAGAAGCATGGACGACCTATTCACTATAGAATACTATTGACTGTGTATATCCAAGTGGGGTATAACTTTAGCATGAAATCTGCCCATCAGGCACCTGATAGAAACTCTTGGGCAGTGGTATTTACTCACTTGTTTATTTTGTGGCCACTCTTTTATTCAACACAAGTTAATCCCCTCCACCTTTAATGTGGCTGACCTTGTCCACAGCCGAAGCCTCCCCTGGACTCTGCATCCCTTGCCTTCACAGCCCCAGCACTAGCTTTCCTGTCAGCTCCAGAGGACAGATTGCTGGCTGCAGTGTCTCCCACCTTTGCTCTAGGAAGCTTGTGAAGTCTGTGGAACATGTGCTCACGGATCTTTTGGGGCAAAGGCCTGGCAATCTTGGGATGCCTATTGTGCCAAGTGTCAGGAATGAGCAGTCTCAGGGTCAGAAGGAGAAAATCTCAGGGGTGCCAGAGCCCCTCTTTTTTCTTCATTTGTGTATTTGGTACAGGGTCTCACTATGCACCTCAGACTCATAGTGATCCTCCTGCTTTCAGCCTCCCCAGCACTGGGATTATAGGCCTGCACCACCACACCTGGACTCAGTTGCCAGCTCAGCATGCCTGGGGGGCAGGGCTGGCATGGCACGTGGGACTGGGGATTGAACCTTGGTCCCTGTGCTTACCAAAGCAGGTGCTTAGTCCACTGAGCTATCTCGCTGACCCTAGATCCCATCATTTTTAATGGGCTGGTAGAAATGTCTCGAGGCAAGCTGTTCCTGTGCATAGTCTGATCCAGCCTCTCAAAGGCTAGCTTTCCTTGCTTCGGGAAGCCCACTAACATTCAGGGAAGACAATAACTCCTTACATTCCATCATCATCTTTGATAAGAACAGCAGAATCCACTGAGCACTTATTCCACCCAAACGCTTCAGGCTCAGGTGGACAAAACTCTATTAATGACACACTGTTATTGCAGTCAGGTCGGCTGTTACCAGGTTGATGGACCTGCTAGCTCTGGTAGCGCCAAGAAGAGGTAGCAATGCAGATAGGCTAGCAATGAGTACATGTAGTGTGAGTCTTGAATACAAATATTAAGGCTGTAGTACAGATAAGCTGTCATGCAGTTTAGAAAGCTTAGTGAAACAACCAGTCAGTTTTATGTGACATCTTTAAGTCAGCGGTTATCAAAGATCTGCATACTGAAATCACTTGGAAATAGAAAAGACTACTGAGGTCTTTTCCCTTGTCCCAGAGAGTGAGTGATCTAACTCCCCCATCTGTCTGTGTCTTGTGTTATGAATCCACCAGGTTCCTAGAGACTAAATGTAGACGAGTTTAGGGACTTTTCCTTTAAGGTAATTTGAGGATTTGACATGGGAACATCTTGACATATTTCCACCAAACTATCAGGTATCATGGAGTCATCACCAGTGGATAACAAACCTGGGAGAAACCAAGCAGTGGACTCATTTGGTGCTTGGAGATTAAACAGCCTGCCTGGAAGCAGCAGTGCGATGGGAAAGATGGGCAAGACGAGGGGTGGCTTTCCTTTTGGGTTGTAGAAGCCCGAGGACGGGTGCATTGCCACAAGGCAGTGCTCGTGCATGGTCGGGGTCGCCTGGCCTGTGGTGCTAGGTCTGGAGCTGGAGGAGCTGGGCTGCGTACAGACCACGCCTTGGCCCTCCCTCGAGGCGGCCCTGCCTCCATGAGCAGCTCAGCCCTGGATAAAATCATTGGAGCTGAGCTGTGAGGTTGCATGGTGGCTGGCGCAGGAGGGGCGAGCACATCTGCAGGGCGAGCTCTGCTAATTAGGGTGAGGCTTCCTCTGTCTGCTTCTCAGGACAAGCGCCGCCACCTCTGTGCCTCCCACCTTCCACACCTGCACAGTCACGTTGCAATTTCGCCTATTGCAATAATAGGGCGTCAGCTCTGTTTGCTCCCACCGACCCTCCTGCCGGCAGATGACCTGCGTTTCCCCCAGTCTTCACCTTCCAGGAAACACTAGGAGGTCTTGTTGCCATTCTCACAGAGGGGTCCTGCTTTTAGTGCTTACTGCTTGGAGGTCCTGCCTGTGAGCCACCGCAAGATAAAGGACAAAGCAGGCGGAACTGTGACTGGTAACACTGGTCAGTTTCTTAATTTGAAAAATTGCAGTGTTTCATAAATGAGAACAGTTGAAAATGTAGTTCAAAACTGCATTTTCTCAATGAAGGCTTTATACTAAGTTTAGCGTCTTTTTATTTTGACTCTACTGTCATTCCCATAGCTCAGCCAAACATGCGCTGATACTGACTGCCAAGACCGCATGCTCGCTATTTCATGTAGCAGGCCTTTTTTTTTGCTTTTTTTTCTTTGCTTCAAATGAGGTCAGTGTTAAGTAGGTCACCCTGAATTATAAATATATCTGATGTTAGTATTATGTCATTTGCCAGAATTTTCTCTGCTTATAGGAATTAAGATATGAATTATGCAGAGTGATGAAAATGGGCAACGAAAAGTTTATGTTCTCCAAGGACTATTTATATGCCAGGTAGACTTTCAAGAGGTAGCGAATCTTCTGCTGAAAAGTCAGTCTCACTAAATTAAACAACTAAAAAGTAGGGTTGAAAAAATGCAGAATTTGGGCCAGGGAGATGGCTCAGTGGCGTAAGTGCTTCCTTGGCAAGCACAAGGGTCTGAGTTCCAATCCTTGGTTCCACAAAAACAAAAAAATGCAGAATTTAAAATTATAGTCCTGACATGAAGTAGATCACTGGGTCTACTGAAAACTTTGTGTGACTTTCCTCCTGGTGGACTTTGAGTTCTAAATAAAGCTGCATTTAAGTCAAAAATAAAACTTGCTTACTGAGTGCCCTTGTACATAGTTTTATGCCTATTTATTTAGTAGAGTCAAATAGAAGATTTGATTAAGATAGTAAGTTGATATTCCCGAAAGTGGATTATGTGTAGAAAAACATGAAGAATGGGAATGGGGGCCAGAAGTGTGAGCAGGAAGCAAGCTCGTGCAGCTGAGGGCCCGAGGCGGGCTTTGCTAGCCAGAAATGGAGAGCCAGAAGTCTCTCAGCAGCCTTCCTGTTGCTTAATATTTGTATAACACTTCATTGGCTTGTCTATAGAAGTTAAGTTTGGAGTCAATTAACAGGTGACAAAAGAGAAATTCAAAGCAAACTCGGGGGAATCATAAAGGCAAACTGTAGATTTTAATTCAGAACTTTTGAGAAATCAGCTGCGCATGAACAAGTTTTGATGTGAAGTGGATTTTGACAGACACTCATATCCCTGATATTTCAGTGCTGTTCATTTGTCAACATAAAGGCAAGATAGACTCTTATGGGATTAAGCAAACTACAGGGCTTAAAATATAGTTTGACATTTCTTGAATGCACTTAACAGGATTCTATGTAAAATTACATTAGCATGCTTTCCAGCTAAGAGAAGAATTTTGAGGGAGACTGAGTCCTCTCATTCAAATTCAGATTTAATCTTTGGTTGCCACAGTATCTAAAAATTAATCATATATAATTGGGCTTCATATGTTGGGTCTACATTGTTTTAGATGGGCGATAATACAATTTAGAAGTATTACTGTAACATTGAATTGCATTTGGGAGCTTAAAGAAATTAGCAAGCCCTGAAAGTTAATCACTGAGATTCTCCACAATAGGAATGCAAGGGAATCGGTGCATGGTCACTGGCCATGTGTCCACAGCAGTGGGGGCCGGCCCTGCTTTTTGGCAACCTCGCTGGGTGCAGCTGGCTGATAGATTGTCGCTAATGTGCAAGCAGAGAACGGAGCAAGGAGGAGGAGGAGGAGGAGGAAGAGGAAGCATAACTGATGCAGGGTGCTAAGGGCCGGCAAGACCGAGGTGGTGATCCTGTGGGAGGGGGATCCGCAGGGAAAGCTGCGCTAACTGGGGTGATGGAGACCGACAGCAGTTAGTGGGGAGAGGAAGGGAGGGAGTTACCTTCTAGCCGTGGGATCTGCGGCTGGCAGTCAGTAATCACCAGGTGTCGCAGCCATGGTAAGTGGGAGCGCGTCCTGGGGAGCCTCCGAATGTTAAGGCTTTCTCTTCAGGTGTGAGGTCAGCAACTGCCTTACAATCACTGCCTCGTCATCATCATCGTCCTCCTCCTCCTCTCCTTGTTCTCCTCTTCTTCCTCCTCCTCCTCTTCCTTCTCTTTTCCTTTCCCTTGAAAGACGTTGGTTGCCAGCTCTTGTTGGACATAGCTGCAGGAAAACCAGATTCCACTGTACAGTGATGTTATTTACTCTTTAAAGATGTAGCCCCCTTGCTCCCCACCCTTTTTGTAAACAAACAACTGCAGATGGTTTCGTTTCCTGGACCCGGTGCGAAGGTGTGTGCGGCTAATCAGGCCGAAGCGGTTGCAGCGCTGTGCGCCTTGAGAGCTCCCCAAACGCCAGCTGCTTTTTCCACGGTAGCATTTTTTTCTCAACGGTGTGTCCATAATTTCTAACGAAGGCCCTGCCCCTTCATGCTTGAAATTCACGTGTGATGGGCAGCCAGATATGGCAGGATTTGGTATCTACTGTGAGGCACATCATTTCTGGATACTTATGAGTTAGCACTGATCTAAACCAAGCATATTTACTGTTAAATAAGCATACAAATAAAAGTAAAAATATTTTTTAAAATATTGCTAATAATTCGATAAGTTTGCAAAACTTTTGGCAGAATGAGTTTAATAAGATGGTTTTCAGGATACAGAAAAGTAACTTCACAAAGCAATCAAGCCTCCAGAGGCCTGGCAGGAAATGACAGAGAAGGCTGGAAAACAAAGGCAGGCAGTTTAGGATATCGCTGGCCTCCACCCCAGGGCTCTGGTTTCCAGTCAGGCGGTGGATGAAAGTATGAAATCTGCAGGCAAGGGAAGGCTGAGCAAAACAGCAGATTGTCAATTAGCGGGGCCCTGTTAGCAGCCTGGGAAGAAACAGGACATTTGCTGAAGGTAGATTCCAAGGGTAAAAATAAATCCTGAGACTGGGTAGGGGCCCAAGATTCTCCCTAGAGGGAGCCTCCTGCATTTTTGGCCTTAGCTATTTTAGGTCACCAAGTCAACTCAGGAATAATTTAGATACCTTCACTGAGCACATTAGTCACTTTGTGCACTGAGAAAATTATACAAATACATAGACATCTATATTATTAACATATGGGAAAATTAATGAATACTCTCACTTCTTTCTTTTTTCCCTTTCTTTTTTAAAAAAGTTACTTAGATAAATAAATGAGGGGCTGGGCAAATAGTTCAGTGTCCTAAGTGCCTGGTAAGTGCAAGGACCCAGGTTTGATCCTCAACACTGCACGCCATGCCAGACCCGGAACCGCAGGCACAAAGTGCAGGCCACTGAAAAGGGGCGTGGTGGCGCACACCTGTAAACACAGCACTGGGGAGGCTGAGACAGGAGGATCACTATGAGACAGAGCTGTGTAGCAAGAACCTGTACCAAATATATGAATAAATGATTTTAAAAAGAACAATAAATGATAGGAGGAAATGGCTATTTGCAATGGATAACAATCCATCAATTTAATGCATTAAAGCTTTTATTTACATTTTTATCATATGTCGCTTATACAGCTTTCAAATGATACTAGATTTTATTATACAGTTAAGGATGGGCAACTTCAAATAAGTTACAGGTGTTCCTGGTTTAACGACCAAGGTAAGGTTCTGTGGCTAGATCACTAAATGAACTAGTCACTAAGTGAGGAACTGTGTACAGTGTGTTCTTGACAATACTTAGACCAAACAAATGGCCAGAGGAAACTCCAACTTGGTAATTTTGCTTCTGTTCACATAACTCCTACATGGAGTGCTCTGATGTATAACAACAGAAAATTACAGATCTGTACTATACGGTACAATCAGCAAAAATTACAGTACTGTATAAATAAGGTTCACTGTACAGAAAAGACATTAAAGCCCTATAAAATATGATGTGCAGAACTGTATGAAGAAGGACCTAAATCTGAGCAGCAGGTCTTAGGTCTGAACAGCTTGGCTCTGTTGAGAGTCCCAGCAGTTGTTGAAGTTGTGCAAAGAGGAATATCGGAATTGTTGTTGTCAAAGTAGCATGGAAAAGTTAACTTTCCTTGATATATCAGAGCCTCTTCTAAGTATTTTAAATTCAATCATTCACATAGGCCCAACGCTAGGAGGTATACTTCTCATCGTTGCTATTTTACAGTTAAGGAGAGGAGACAGTGTACCAAAGGTTACCTAGGTACGGGACTGCAAGCAAGAGATTCTGCGAGCTTTGGGCAACGAGATTAGCATGGATACTGAGTAACACTTCATGATTTTCTATTCAATATTTAAGATAACTAGATCATGATCCCTGGAAGTTGTGAATAAAATTGTATTCTGAGGAAATGTTTTTGAAGATTGTTGTGTATGCGCTTCATTTATTAAACAGAACATAATAAGGAGAACCATTTTTCTACTAGCTGTTAATTTGTCAACAGCTGGGTTCGAATCTCAGACTTGTGGCTCACTAATTATGCGAGCTGGACCTTCATTTCCTTACTGGTACCTGACATTTACATTCTTGCAAATCACATGACATGAAACTGGAGTCACGGTAGGCTCTCACAAATGTTTTCTGTTTTATTGCTCCCATATCCTTAAGAGAAAAGTGAGAGTGATGTTGTCCTTCTAGAAGCTTCGTGAATGAAGTCAGAGGAATTAGATACAATCTCCTACTTGAAAACCTTTGTGAGACACACCCTGGCACAATGCTTAGTTGTGGAATTTAATAAGTGTAAAGAGTTAACCCAGGGAGAGGATGGACAGAGATGTCTGGCATACAGGAGCCACTGTGTCAGAGCAGCTCTGGCTATTATCATGTCATTTGATTTCCAACCCTCAGTGTGTTGTTCTGTTTTGCACCTATCCCCTGTGTAAATTAATTTATATTTATGGTACAGTAATGTGTTCTTTAAATTTTATTGCATGATTAATTGAACCAGGTACTGTGTTGACCCTGCTCACCAAGATCCATGATTTGGGAAGGTGAGGATTACATGGTAATGTCAGATATATATGTTGGCTTGAGATATCTGTGAGACCTCAGATTTTTAGCATTTGGATTTTGAAAGTACAGTGGGCTCTGTGCTGTCATTTGAAAATCATCAGTGTATGTCAGAGTCCCTGAAATGAGTTTAAGGAATACAAAAAGAGTATGCTGGATGGGATCTCCATAAAGCATGGACATTGCAGAGAACTGCAGGAAAATAAAGCTGAGTGAGTAGTCAGAAACAGAAGAAGAGAACCACTGCTAATTTGGGGAGCTTCGGTCCAAGAACTTGTGCTGGAAACTGGTCTGTGAATGGGCTAAGTTTCACTACTGGAAAATTGTCCTCATTTCTTAAGTCCTCATTGTTAAATATTCTGTTAAAATTCTAACAGTATGGATTTGCTAAATCATTCTGCCTTAGAAACGTGTAGCCCTCATGGTAAGCTATCTGCAAAGTACACCAGACCTGATTTCTTTAAATGGCAAATCCTTTCTTGAAGACTTTTTGACAGATGCATAAGTGAGTCAAAAAAGAATAAAAAAAAAAAAAAAAAAAAAAAAAAAAAAAAAAAAAAAAAAAAAAAAAAAAAAAAAAAAAAAAAAAAAAAAAAAAAAAAAAAAAAAGAGGCCTGAAGCTGCTCAGCCATCTCCACTTCTTTGGCCAGGATCACAGGAATAAAGCCTACATAGTTGGTCACGAAAGGCAGCAGTCAATATACACTAGAAGAATGAGTCTTCTATTGCTCAAAAAATTATTTAGAGAGGGGCCAGGGAGATGGCTCAGTAGAATAAGCACTTCCCTGGCAAGTGCAAGGGCCTGAGTTTAATCCTTGGTTCCGCACAAAAAAAAAAAAAAAAAAAAAAAAAAAAAAAAAAAAAATTTGGAGGACCAGCCAGACAGCTCAGCAGATTAAAGCACCTGCTTAGGCAAGTGCAAGGACTAGACTGTCGTGCTGGCTCTGCCCATGGGGGCGTGCTGAGAGGGCCACTGAGACTGGGCATGTGCCTGTAATCCCACTGCTTGGGAGACTGAAAACAGGAGGATCACTACCTCCAATCTGTGTAGTGAGATCCTGTGTACCCTGTATTAAATACATAAAAAAGAGCAAAACAGAAAATGCCACTTTTAAAACTGACTTTTGAGAAATACTGTCATGCAGCATCGACTCAGAAGGTCACGCAGCCAGGTGAGCATGCTAGGAAATGGGGGCAGGAAGGAGCAACGCATTAGCACTATGAGTGGGATTCATGCAGCCTGAGGACGAGCATGACTTCGTTCACATAGCCACTCAGTCAGTCTCGATGATACAGTAAGCAGACACATGTGGGAGGAGGCACGAGAATAAGTACAAAGTCCAGCAGGCCTCTGTGCCAGCAGTAACGTTTTAGCAACATAGACCTCTGCCTCAGAGGATCCAGGCAACAGACACGTGCTAGGTCACATTAAAAGGAGGCAAGAGGAGGTGGGGTGATGGACCGAGAGAAAGCCGTTGCAGAAGAGACCAGAATGAGTTATTTTATTCAACATCATTCAGCTCTGGGTAGAAAGAGAAAACACACTGTGGAGAAGGAGCCACGTGCCACAAAGCTCAGAATGTTGGAGCACTGAGGAAGCTGGGGGGACGGAACCCAGGGGCCGCCGCAGTGCGCTGTGTCAGAAGCACTCGGAGAGGGACGCTACGTCCATCTTCACTTTCAAGTGAAGTTGACCACCACGCTTTTCATACCCTCCTTCACATTTTCCATTTACAGCATGATTTCGTGACCTCACAGGACATGGGAAGATTTAAAAGGCTCTAAAACCTTTCTTCTGACTGAACTCCACAGTTATCTACAAACATCACTGAACTCCTATCTGTAGATGTCTGCATTTCTGAAATGATCTTTTACCAAGCCCAGCGCTACTGCTACAGGAGAAGCCAGTAGCACATTCTTATCAGTGAGTTCTGTACCTCAGACGCAACAGGTAAACGCAGGGCGCTTCTACAAGCGCTGAGTGGAGCTTTGATTGGCACAGCACTCGTTTCTTGGAATTCATAGCATTCGAGCATGCAGAGAGCAACATGGGCTTAATTTTGCTCAGGCCAAAATTATGAGGAAAACTTATTTGAGATTCATTCCAGAATAATAGGGTGAACATCACCCAAATATACGAACTGTGATAGAATCAATACATTGTGATTAGCCAGTGTCTAAAAATAGCAGTCTTTAGGATGCTATATTTAGGAAGCATTATGCTTAAGTCTTACATTTTAGGACAGGCATATCTCATTTTCTAATGGTATGTGGAGTTATTGTAGTCGGTCACCCAAATGTGTGATGTCAACTGGATTTTCATCAAAAGTTTTCATGTAGCACTGAGGTCTGTTTTAAAAGCAGTTCCTTTCTCTCCCTTTCTGGATGAGAAGGAGCCGTGTCCAAGTGATCTGGAAGCTGTGGGGCAGAGGGCAGAGTGGCAGGACCAGTGCCGTCTTCATCCGCAGTGGTCTTGGAAGGGCTGTGTCATACCCCGGAGTAAGGCAGACCTGAGACCCAGCACCCGAGAGCTGGAAGAAAGTCGCAGAGCTGTGCCTCTGTGAAGGGCGGAGGAAATCTACCGAAAGGTGACAGGATGGGACTATAGGAACCGAATGTTGAAATGAAACTAATGTCTCAAAGCTTTTTCTTACTTCGTAAAAGGGTATCTGAGAAGGGGGCCAGCGGCCTTAGCCTTGGTAGGTGGGCAGGCGAGGCGGGGGCATGTGTGCAGAGAGCCAACAGCACTCTCTGAATCGCTTAAACATGACCTGAAGGAGATGATTTCGCCGTGTTCATGGTTAGTAGCATACCACCCTCAGTTGATGAAAGAGCAAACAAACACAAGGAACCAAATTGTCTTTTAAGTTTAGAGAAATGAATTTTGGGGAGAAAGTTGTTAGAAAACAATTTTTGTGAAACAATTAAGTTTTGAACTGTGGATTCAAATGTGCCAAAAGCAGCCTGAATTTTCTTAACACAAACAGGGAAGCAAACTAAGAGCTGAAAATGCTTGTAGTTTGACAAAAAAATTTCAGTTTTTATGCAGTGAATGGAGCAAGACTAGTCTCTGTCTAAATGGACAAATAAAAGTTTCTGAAATAAACAAGTTGGGGCCGGCAAATAGCTCAGTGAACTAAAGCCCCTGCTTAGGCAGACTCAGCAGCTTGTCTCGGCCCCGCCCCCAGAGCGTGCTGAGAGGAGATGGAGACTGGGCGTGAGCATGCGTGGGCCTGTAATCCCAGCGCTTGGGAGGCTGAACACAGGTGGATCTCTACGGGTCTGATCCATGCAGTGAGCCCCTGTAATCCCTGTACTAAACACATTAAAAATAAATAAAGTAAAATAAACATGGTCGTGGGGCTGCAGCTCTGGCCAAGAGAAGATCATATCATCAATCTCCTAGTCAGACTCTTCAGACAGGTGGAAGCGTCCTCACTGAGTGGATCGAGGCAATTTCAGCACCAATTTTAACATTCTCTTTATACTTCTGTCTCTGAAATTAGCCCTCCTACCAAAATTTGTTAGGTATTTTTTTTATCAAATATGAAAGTTACTTAAAATATACTATATAATACTATCCAAATTTAAAACTCCTAGTATTTCGTTTCATACCTGTATTGTATCTGGCCCATTTAATAAATGAATTCACAAACTAATTTTGTAACCGTTCCCCCAAATTCACTTTACTAAATATTGCCACAAACCCTTTGGGGATTATTATATCTTTTTTCTACTTTATTTATTTCTTTGTTTTTAATATAGAGAGTTGAACTCAGGACCTTGCACTTGCCAAGCAGGCACTTCTGCCACTAAACTATATCTCTGGATTTTTTTCTACTTTAATTGTAGGTTAAACTTAGGGCCCATGCATTGTAATGGCTCCTGAAAAATGTATTTTTTCCCAAAACTATGTAGAATAAAATGCAGTTCATTTTCCTTAAGATTAATGTGTAATATGCTGTATTGAATGTTTTATAGATAGTTCTCATAGCATCTCCATGAACATAATGCTACTGACTGTTCTGTAGCCTGTTGGAGACAGAGAGTGTCGGGCTGAACGTGTCTCGGGGACCAATGCAGTTCTGATGCTGACATCACTTTTCTTGTCCTGGGTAGAGCGACAGTGCTGGAAAGTCCTGGTGACAGGAAACCGTGGCCCGAGGAGTCACATGCTCTGGCTCTGTTTCCATCTCTGCCTTTTCATTCCCTCAGAAAGTGACTTAGCCTTGTTGAGTCTCACTTGCTTCCCTGGAAAGCTAGAGGTGATGCAGTGTGTAGGTCTGAGGGCCTGGGGTTCGCACTGCTGTGTAGCCCAGGTCTAGTGTAGCGCAGTGCCCAGCACACCCGATTCCTGAGTTACTTACCCTCCTCTCGCAAGTGCCAGTGTTTTCCATTTCTTAAGTGCTTTTATTCAGTTAGGCCAGGTAGAAAATCCTGGTTTTGCAAGGCTGATGGCTGGCTTGGAGAACATAATACAGTGACTATTTTCTCCTCCAAAACATTTTTATTTATATAAGACATTTATGGGCACATGGGAAATAAAATAGAAGCAACAATAGAAAATAAAAATGAAGAAAAATTCACTGTTATTCTTACCACCTTGGGAAAACTACAATTATTTCTTCAAGTCCCTGCTGTCTACCCTTTTGTTTCCCCAAAAGTGAATGTGCTGGACTGTATGATAATTCTGTGCTTAAGCTTTTTTATTTTTTTTTGTAGTTAGTACAGGGTCTACAGGATCTCATTGCTCAGATTTGACTCACAGTGATCCTCCTGTTTTCAGGCTCCCAATGCTGGGATTACAGCTGTGCACCTCCACACCCAGTCTCAATCTCTCTGTCAGTGCACCCATGGGGTGGGGTTGGCACAGCATGCAGGATATGGAACCCTGGTCCCTGCACCTGCCTAATCAGGTGCTTTAATCTACTGAGATACTTAGCCAGCCCTTGTGTTTAAGGTTTTGAGGAATCACTATATCGTTTTCGATATCTGTTGCACAAGATTACGTCTCACAAACAGCAGGCACTCAAAAATACCAATGGAATTAATGACTGAATGGATAAGTACACCTTTGTCAATTTGAGATGTTGGATGGCACCTCATTGTTGCTTTAGTGTGCAGGATTTGTTAATTTGTGTTTCCAGGTATAGAGATCCCCATTAAAACCATCAGCTTCCTAGTAGCAGGAATGGTGATTTGATAATCTGTGGATGGCATCATCTTGTTGCAGAATTTAGCATTCTAAAAGGCTCCCAAACAAATCAGTGCTGCATGATTAATTTTTGTCTTTTGCATTGAAGAAAGAGAGAGAAGTCAATTTAGAGTCCAAGAAATGAGCTTTCAGCTTTGAATGAAACTCTAGTCTACTTAAGCCAAAAGGGAATAGTTTTCCCTTTAAAATAATCCCATAGAGAGATTAAAATTTGGAGGTGTTCACTTGCCTTTGGCCATTTCCTTCTGTGCATTGTGTGGTTTTCCCAAAAACTATGGAATTTCTGCTGTCAGTGGTCCCAAGATAATTGCAATATTCCTCTCAAAGAATTTTATAGAATGACAGAGGAAGAGAGGAATAAGGTCAAGAATATAAAAAGTAGCAGCTAAGGTTCAGAATAGCATAGTGGAGAACGATTTCAGGAAGGAGACAAATGAAGTTCAGCATGTCTCCTGTGGAATACCACAGCTGGCCGTGGTATTCCTGTTGAAAAACTGCTGTTCCAGCTGCATTTCTCACATTAACAAACTTCAAGGTGCAAACCATTAAAAATACAAATGGCATTTCCAGCGAACTTGTTTCTTGTTGTGACATGCTGTTTATAGTGTAGTACTTGCTATTTCAAAGGGGAAGCATTGCTTTAGAAAGAAAGTGCATAGCTGTTTTGGACTACATGGTCAAGATTCTAAATCTGTGAACTTGATAGATGCAACTTTGTTACACACACACACACAGATACATATATATGCTGGGAAGCATATATGTAGGCTGCAGAAACTTATTGAGAATCCGTCTTCCTTTTCTTCTTTACACAAAAGATTTACTCTTACAGCTCATTTAAGGCTCCATATAAAATGCCCAGCCCCTGCAGTCCTACCACCTAAATCTTACAAACAACCTATTCTTTCCATAAACATAATCACAAGCCTGGACTGTAATGGAAATATTTATTTATTTATAGTGTATTTGTGTTCTGCATTTGCCTGTGGCTGTGCTTTTGCAGGTAGAGTAAAGCAGATTGTTACAAATTTAATTAATGGTGCTGTGCTGGGCACCCTCAGCCTGCAACCCCCTGCGTTTCTCCTTCTCAGATCTTTGCCTCCCCCAGTTCACCACGCCTCAGGAGAGTTATTAATAATTCAGACTTTTTGGGTTTCACGGCTTATAAAGTGGGGGCTGGTTGGGGTATGAACTGATTAAAATTTACAGTTACAAATCACTCATTCAATTACAGTTTTTCCATTTTGGAGCAGACTGTAATGATCACCTTGTTAATTTCAGTGATTGTGGGATTTTTCTTTATAACCTTGCCAGCAACTTGCCTGGATATCTCCAGAAATGGAGATTTCATTACACCACAGGGAAGCCCAACCCAGCTCTTGATAATTCTATTTAATAGTTTTTCCTCATAATGACCCGAGACAGTTTTCCTTGAGCTTACATATTTTATGATTATCATTCCAACTCTTGAGGCCATACCAAAGTTCCTCTTCTATTAAAATATGCTATTATATATTTAAAGATACATAATTCATTCAAATGTTTTCTTCCCTAGGCAGGGATCTGTAACTAAAATTGTCTTTCAATTTACTTGCCTTCCCAATGCCTTGATATTGCTTTTATTTCTCAATATTTCTTATAAAAACTAGATTCCAAGTAGACATGTTCGTGTGTGTCTATGAATCCCAACCCTTTGGGCGGCTAAAGTTTGAGCCCAAATGGGCCAACATAATAAGACCTTATCTCAAAATAAAAAGGAAAGAAATGGCTGGTGCAAAGGTCCTAGCTGCAAAATGTGCATTCTAATCCAGCACCAAAATAAAAATAAAACTGGACCCCACAAACAATTCATTAATCGAGCCATGGCCACTGTCCAATACAGAAAGAGTTAAGCTGATCTCTCTCATGTTTTAGGTACATTATTGATTTATCCCACGATAATATTTATTTCTGATATCACATGAATTTATCAACCCAATTGGAATGCACTGACTCCTAAATGTATATGTTTTGTCAAGTACTTCTATTCATACCTGTCTAATGTGTTTACTGGTTATGATAATAGAAACATACTTACCTGTAATTTTAGCTTGTAGGATCCGAGTCCTTTTTATGCTCTTGTCATACATGCTTTGATCGTGTTCCTCTGGTTTCCTTATCTCTGCCAACTGCCTGTCACCTGCAGTTTTGATACACAGAACTGTACATCTTCATTCAATTCATGAATTGGTGCATTAAACCTCAGCATTCCCTTTAGGGGGAGATTATTTCATTAATCAAACTCTTTGGATAAGGCCATTCAATCAGTTTCAGGCCTGTGAATTGTAGTTAAGAGCGTGGGTTGAAGGGCCAGCCCTCTAGACGTCTTTCCCAGATCTGCTGGCATAGATAAGTAGACCAGAGGAGAAATCTACTGAATAAAAGATATAATTTTTTAATTACCCTTGATAGATCATGTAGTCCTTTCATCTCCTGTTTTTCTTAACTTTAAGAGGAAATAATATATGTTCTTTGCAGAGTCTCAGAAACATTACACGGGTTAGTGTGCATAAATTGCTCGGCGTAGTGCCGGGCACACAGTTGAGCAGTTCATGTGTCGTGGCGGTCCTCGTCCCTGCGCCTGTGTGCAGAGACTCAGGACCACCGCAGCTGCCTCGCCTCCTAGTTGTGCTGGTCAGCGGAAGTGTAGCAAATCAGTTCATTTACCACGTGATGACACAAAAAGCCCTTCGGACCAAGACTGGTAATGTAAAATGACTTCCTAGATCTAGTGGTTGCTTTGCGCATACTGTCATTTATTTTTGGTCATAAAGTACTCCCACAAACATCATTATAACAATTTGTAACCACCAGCTGCTTTGGTATATGCAGATATACACATAAAATCATGGAGGATTTGTGAAAATTCTCAAATGTGTAACATAAAATGAAAACATCTGGATCCTCAACTACAGATAGTTGTAGTTAAATTTGTGGTGTATGTCTATCATCTTCCCATTTGTACAGTGTAATTATTTTAAGGATGTAAATGTGTAGGCAGACATTCCCTATTACTGAGTAGGCATCCGTGCAGTTATACATTCCAGAGTATGCGTTGATGTCATCTTGGCTTGCTAGTTTCTTTTTTTAAATTTGAATATTTATTTACTTTGCGAAATAGTGAATTGAAGGCACTGATATTTTTAGGTTACATGAAGCTGGACATGATTAATTATAAACCACAGATTAATTATAACATGTTAATCAGACAGCACTTTAGTCCCACTGCCCGCACGGGCCTCACTGTGTTCTTGCCTCCTTGCTGCTGTGATGTCACTGTATCGTCTTCATGGACCCATGGCCTGGAAAGTCTAGAAGGGGGCCTTTGGAGGAACTTATGTGGAGAACTGGAGTAAATTCTCTACACCTGGAGAACATGCAAGAGGTTTTGTGCAAGTGAAAATACATTTAAGAAATAGGATTATAGTCAAGCTGGGTAAGAAGTAATGTGAGAAAATATTAACTCGCAGCCAAGCAGTGCCTGGGCAGATATGGTGAAGGGCAGCCCCGGCCCTCCAGTTTGGGTGTTGGCCCCAAAGAAGTGTGGAAGCTGACAGCTGATTGCCTGCTTCCTCACAGAATCCTATTTTCCATTAGCCAGCTATTTCCTTCACACTTAGCAAGGTTTCCCAAGCCCAGAATATGCACCCTTTCAGTAGAGTGAATTCTGAAACTGTCCACCTAGATTTCTGTTCCTTGGCTATTGGAACCCAGCCTAAACATTAGTGGGAAGAGGCTTTGCAGATAAAATTAAACTTGGGAATCAGCTGGCCTTAAAGTAAGAAAAAGTGGCCTGGTTTATCTCAGTGGGCCCAAGGAGGTCACAGGAAGCCACACAAGCTTTAAAGAAGAACAGAAGAGTTCTCAGAGAGGCGCAGCAGGAGCAGTGGCTGGCAGGAATCCCAGGGTGAAAAAGGACTTAGTCCTCCACTGACTGCTCTAAAGATGGGGAAGAAGACCAAAAGGTGGCGTCCAGAACCTGCCAGTAACCTGTTCCAAAGGAGACCAGGATGCAGAGACCAGAATGACATCAGCTACCAGCACGAACTTGACAGTTGGTACTTCCGCTAGAACCTCCAGGAAGGAATACATCCCTACTCTTACCTCGTTTTCAGTTTTGTAAAATCTGGGAAAGAAAATTGGGAAATCCCCACTGAACCTCACTTTCTGACTTCAGAACTGTGGGCTAGTGGTGGGAGTTATTTTACTGAACATAAAGTAACTTATTATGGAAAAAATAGAAAACTAATACAGTCCTCATCATCATAAGCATAATTTACTGGGGCAGGAGCTCATATGTTAGCCTGTAGACTTCTATTTGATTAAATTCTCTTTCCTTTGTTCCCTGAGGTATTTCTTATCTTCCTTTGAGATAAATATGTCATCTTTTTCAGAAAGTTTCGCTTGAGATGGTGTGATTCTGAAAGGTCTTCCCCCCAGCTGTCCGAGATACCTATTCATATCTACATCTTTGAACTTAGCTGCTGGCTATCATTGACTTACCTGTCCCCATTCCTCCCTAGCTTTAAATAAAAGCCTTTGGACAGGGGGTGTTACCTTGTGGCTTTATAGCTCCTGTGACTCTTCAAGTCCCAGCCACTGGGATGGAGCAGGACAGCAGTAACTAAGGGAACCGTGGCCTCTGGGGATGAAGTCTCGGAGCCAGGCCAAAACATGCCATCATACATACAGTGGCTCTGCCTATTAAGAAGGAAAAGCGATGGAACACTTCTGTTTTATGCTTTGTCTAAAAATTATATTTCAGGTTCTTGACGCCTGCTCTTCTTATCCACTATGAAAAGATAGTTTATAAAATAGGAGAAAAGCTGGTTATTAACATTATCAAAACAAAGCAAAACCCTCTGTAAAAGACATCAGTGATAAAAACAAACAAACAAACATACAAGATGCATCTGTTTATTTCCTGAACTTATTTGGTCATAATTGATTCATTTTTTTATTTTATGAAAAACTAAAAGAAAATTTTATAATGAAATGAGAACAACAATTGTTAACGCACCACATACCATTATCTTCACAGTCATTACACAAAATACAAGACAGATGAAAAGCTTCTGTCTCCCAAAGAACAAGAAATACTGAAAATCTTTCTTTTCAGTGAACTAACAGAAACCAGGGATATAAATGTAATAAAGTAGCATAGATATTAAAATATCCGTGACACGATGCATTAGGTGGCTTGGGGCATGATTTGAACTTTCCTGTTTTTCTTTCTTCCACTTGCTCTTTATTTGTGCATGCACCTTTGAGTTTTTCATGTAAGAGAGACCATCTTGCTCTGACGTGTAAGGTGTGGGGCTGACTTACTTCGCTTCATGGTGCGTCCTTAAGTTGCATCCGTTCACCTGTAAGTGCCTCCAGTGCATCTTACCTTCTGGCACATTAGTATTTCATTGTGTGCAAATACCACCTTCTCTTTATTCACCCATCTGTTGATAGACATTTGTGCTGTTTCCAAGATCTGTCTATGACAAATTATGTTGCTACAAACATGGGAGAATTAAAACTATATTGAAATAGCATCTTATCCAGAAAGAATGGCTGTCATATAAAAACTCTAATAAAAAGTTGGCAAAAAGTTGGCAGGGATGTGGGGTAAAAAGCAGTTCTACCTTGTTCATAAAAATGTTAACTAGCACAACCATTATGGAAATCAGTTTAAAGATTCCTAAAAAAATAAAAATAGAAATTTTATTTGTTCTAGCCATCCTCCTCCTAGGTATTTTCCTAAGAGTTAAAAATCATGATATTCTAGTTGTGCTTGAGTACATAGGGTTCAGTCATATTTTATTGATCAGAAAAATTATTCTTAGTTTAGTTTATAAGATACAATTATACAAGTTTTTTATAATGTGCTATGGTGAGCCCTGACTTCCAGTTATTCCAGTAGCTAAATCAGAGGGCCGCTCCTCTATCAGATCACAGAATTAGAATTTGCTCATTCCTGCTTAACATGATGTTCAGAAAAAAAAATCTGATTAATATTTGAAAATTTTTATATATGTGATCATTCTCATACCTACTTTAGAAATGATGTATACATGTAATTTTATAGAACCCTAATGATGGAATGTTCTACAGCCATGTGAGACACAAAATAATACACACACCACAGGTGATCCGAAGGGTACCTCACCAAGTGGAATGCAAATCACTAGGTGATTTGGCTAGGACCTCTTTGAAGACATCTCCTTTAGGTACTCCTGGCAGTGAAGCATGGCTAGGATCTGACAGACACTCTTAGGGCTCACAGGGGCGGCCCTTCCAGTATGGCCCTGACAGTTGAGAAGCCCCTTTGACCTGCCTGCCCAGTGAACCCTACACTACTGTGAAAGTAACCAGAGAATTCTTTCCTCCAGAGCCAGGCTTGGCACACCACGGAAGTCTAGCCTCCTGAGAGTGGTGTCTTTCACTCAGCACCTTGTCTGCTTAATTGAGAACCAATTCTGCAAGTTCTCTGAGCTGCTCATTGCATGTGAAATGAGGCAGGGAGGGAGGCACATGCATGTGAGCTGCTAACTGCCAAAAGTCTCCGTCCACACATGTAGCCAGTTTTCCTGTGGAATGGAGCAGGTGGAAATAAGAATAAAATATGATACGGTAGTTCATTCTCATAAGGGGCATATATTTTTTTAAAAAATCTGATATTCAAAACTCTCTTTCAAAGAATTTTCAGCTGTCGTGTTGTAGCACTGACATTGCTGCACTGCTCAGAAGGGCTAGCTTTGTGTTCTTCACTTTATAGCATTCCTGGGGAAGAAAACAAAAAGAAACCGGAGTTACGAATTGGTTTGTAACGGAGTTGACAGTCATGGTCCAGGAGCAGCAGCGTGAGTTTCTCTGTCCCCCAGCGCCCCCTCACTGCATACTCATGCTCTTGGTGCTTTGGGACCACTATGAAGTCTCAGTCAGGAGTGTGCTCCCCAGTGCTGGGCTCTGTGGATGGCAGAGGCTACCCTACCTGGAGGTGGGGCAGACCTAGCCTTTGGGAGTGGTATGAGCAGTGAGGGAACACGGGAGTATGCAGTAACCTTATATGGTCCACAGTGGTTCTCTACCTGGAGGCAGGTACACTTTGTGGTACTTGCAGTTTGCATGACAGGCACCCACTCGGGAGGCTTCTTACAGCCGTGGAATGCGTGTGTGGTTTCTATTGTACCCAGACTTTATGCTTACATACTTATTTCCCTTGCATCAGTCTAAACTGGAGGGGCAAATGTAATTGGGGAAAGATGAAAATCATTATGATTTTATATATTTTACTCAGTTACTTTGATGTGTATGTTTGTTGAAACAAAACTAGTTTTTCTATATTTAAAAGTGTATTTTGGGTCTGGGAACATAGCTCAGCATCATAAATGCCTGCTTGGCAAATGCAAGGCGCTTAAGTTCGATCTCTAGTACAAAAAAAAAGAAAAATGTATATAGTCTTTATACTATACACTAGGAAGATAGCTTGAGCATTGATAGTTCCTCTTATTATTTCCTATATGTTGTTGGTGTAAAACATTATGTTTTAATTGAATCATTTATCAGATAGTTCAAGATTTCTGGAGACCAATAGCTGTATAGTTTTGCTTTTGACAGTAATGTCTTATGAATTGATACTCTATAAGAAGGAAGGGTGAATTCACATGGAATGAGGTGAAATCTCCAACCTGGAGGAACTTGGGAGGTGAATGGAAACAAGGAGTATGTCTCATCTGTGCTGGGTTTTGAGTCTTAAGTAGAACAAAACCAAGGAGGGAGGCATTTTTCAGGCAGCACAGTATGCCCAGCAGTTTGAGGATCAGTCATCTGCCTGGACTCTCAGCACTTGTTTTCTTAGATGGCTGCTTCATACAAGGAAAGGAGAAGGTGTACAGGTATTGAGCCAGGAGACCCTCTGCAGTGCTCTAACTGAATCAGAACCCTCACCCATTATTCACTTACCATTGATCCGTCTGGCCACTACCTCTAAGGAAGAATCAATGTGGCTTGCTTGCTATTTTAGGAGGCAGTTCATAAAATCAAATCCTTCTTCAGGTGAATCCGATAATAAATAAATAATGGAGAATCTAACCTGTTATATGGGGAGACAAAATGTACATAGAGCTTCTTCTAGGACCTATGTAAAGGGCAGTCATCTGTAAAATTATCTACAGTAATTAGGGACACCTTCATGAGGAAGGAGACCACAAACACAGACTTTCAGATGGTGCTAAATTAGTGGGTCGTCCAGCATTTGAATGTTTATTAAATGACGTTAGTTTTTGTTTTTCTGCATATCTTTTGTTCCTTATCCAAATTTGCCTATTCCTTATTGCTTTTCTGGTCTGCTTACAACCTGGGTATATCGCATTGCTTACCTGTTTCCTGGGCTTCAAACCTTGGGAAAGGGATAGATTCCGAGAGTACTGGCTGACTTTCATAATTACTAGAGCAGTTCAGTCTTAATAGTGCCAGTCCTGGGGGCCGGAGGTCCAGGGAGGTCCTCACGATGCACTGGTTGCTGCTTGGCCGTTGTCTTAGGAGTTGAGGGATGGCGGGGAGCAGCACCCTGGGCTAACAGCTTCCGAGCTCTTGCTCACTGTATTTTGTGTACAGCATCTCCACCTGCTTCCAGCTGTTCAAACATCATCTTTCCAGTCCTACCCTTGTCATCTCGAGGACAAGTGCAGCGCGCCCCTCCTGCTGCCACTTCTTCCGGGCACTGCCATCTGCCTCACATCACACTCGATGTTTTCCATGTCTCTGATTACCAATTACCGGTTTCTCTTAGCTTGCTTCATTTTCTGTGTTATTGATTTTTTTTTTCTTACTATGTTCAGTTTTTGCAGACTATTTTGCCTTCAACAGTGTTCCTTATTCATTATGCTCATTGTTAAGTTTCTGATTCTATCTCCAGAATGTGAACCCTGTAATTTTTGTTTGCTTTGTTTCTTTAACATGATGTGTCCCAAGAATCTACAAGAGTGCCTTGGAGATAGCTAATTTTTAGCAAATGTTTATATGTGAATGGGTGACTTCTCTGACACATAATTGCCATAATTAGCAATACATTTACTTTGCGTCCTTAATACTAATTTCCAATACCTGATAGGAATCTTTATCTCAATTAAATGTTATTGTAAAAAATGGTGTATCTGTTCATTTTGAGAGGATTTGCTATCAAAGTAAATATATCAAGAGGTGGAAGAATAGCTTTAATAACTAGAGATACTAAAACAATGTTGGATTTGCTTCACTATAGTAGAATACTGTGGGAAATAAAGATGTTTACCTTAAACTCATGCTATCATGAGAATGAATTTTATTAATTTTTGTAGTGTAGAAAATGTGACAACATGCTACACCTGAAAGAAATATTACCTTTCATTTTCTGCTGAACAAAATAAAATCTCAGGAGCCTGCAGAACTTAAAGATCTTTTATGCAAAAAGGAATGAAAGGGGAAATCTTAAAGAGGCAAAGAAAAACATAATTATACCTCTGTTCATCAACACAGTTGAGGAATTCTGTCAAAATCTGCTCATCTACATCCCTGTAAAGAGATTTGGTAGTGATCCAAAAAAAAAGATTTCACGGATAAATATATAAAGTTCAAGTAATTCTTTCAATTTCTTGAAAATTATACGGGAGATGAAATGGCTGAAAATTGTATGAAATTCTGGATTTACCTTTGTGTTGCTGAATCGCAACCTAATGTGAGTTTTTGACAGAAGGTTCAAGGCCTAAGCAAAAAAGCTCATTTAACTGAGCAGAGATGAAAAATAGACCAGGGTTGGTCCACATGGGCCATGTGCACAGTGGGTTCAGACTTTAGTATGAATATCCATCTAGGAAAACTAATAATAATGAAAACAGCCAGCTGAAATGGAGATTTTAATAAAATGAAGAAACCCTTTGGTAGTGCCCTGGTACTTTTAAATAGCATCCAGTGCATTAAAGTATTGCAAAAAGCGACTTAGAACCTGAGCAATTGTTAGTTTGAAATGAAATATTCTTGTTGGCTGAATTCCTTGTGCTAGTCAACCTAAGAGATCAAAACCACACTTGAGTGTATGTCATCACAGACGTGGTTCTTAGTGAAGGGTATATTAGAAAATTACTTGTAGGATGTTGGGAGACGGTAGAGAATCCTGGGCTCTACCTCCGGTGAGTGGGGTCACAATGCCCTCAGCTAAGGCTCCACAATAGGGAGATGGGAGAATTGCTCCGCGATTCCCTTGCCAATTTCTGGCTCCTAATTATTACAAAAAGCGAACCCTCATAACTTTGTAGCAGGTCAGTGGGATACCTGGAGTGTCACACAAGGTAAGGATCAGTATAAATTCAAAAGGCCTTAGATTTATGGTATCTTATTAGATTTATTCTAAAATCTTAAAAATCTGAAAAAGATTATGGAGAACTGCTTTGCGAGCCAACATAGGGCTCTTCATGCTGTGTATTGCAGACAAGTGTAGAGGCCATGGCTTTCTGACAGAAACATGACTGTGCTTGTGAAGGTTTTCCCATACATGTGTCCTGTAGTCCCGTCCTAGAACGTGAAGAGCTGCCCACCGTAAGATCTATCTGAGCCCAGGCAGTGTTGAATAAGAGGGCAGACTGTAAGAATGTCTGCAGGTGACATTGGCTGTGCCCTACTCAGATCACGTCAGTACATTCGACCGGCCAACTCTTCAAGGTAGAGATCGTCTGCTCCCCGAGAACAGGCTCGCGTGCCTGAACCCTTGCAGAGCTCTCACTACAGAGCCCATGACACAAGGCTCCGCATCCCCATGGCCAGGGAGACCATGGGCTCAGCCGGTGAGCTGTCACTGTGTGCAGTGGAGGCTTACATCAGGTTCCCAAGAATGTGAAGTAAAAACCTGATGAACTTTTTGCCTACTTCAGAGAAAGAAAGGGAGATACGAGGTAGGCACAAAGATGGGAAACGTATTTCATTAGCATAACCAGACTTAACTCTCCAGTAAAACGAGACAAAAGAGAGAATCTATGGAGCTTATTTGGCTGTGAGCCATTTAAAATTATTGAATATCCTTATTCATGCTTCGATTAATCCTTTCTAGGCATTAATCATGTCTTTCTAAGATTAATGATGAAAATTTGAATTCTTTGCTAAAACTTTGCATTCTATACAGTGCTAAAAATGAGGCTGAGAGAAGAGGTATGAAAAGTTGAGCTGTTGAGGAATGCAGGGGCGTAGATAACCAGGAAAAAGCACCTGTCACCAACAACCAAAGCCTCTGAGTATAAAATATCCCAACTGTGTCATTCTTTTAAAAAGTCAAACAGAAGAAGTAATAGTCCTTTAAAAAACACTCTTGTTTTTAGGGTACTCTAAAAACCAAGTTATTAGTTAAGCAGTGTAATAGGCAAAGTCAGAAATTAATGAATTATAAAATATAACCAGAATATCCTTTTTGAAAATATCGTTTTATGATGTACAGGGAAATACCTAAAAGAAGGTGAGAGAGGTGAAATGAAAGTTACAATGTGCACCTAATAGAAATTCTTGAAAGTTATAAACAGGGTGAAGAGAAGCAATACTTGGAGGAAAGTTTAAAAGGTCATATTTTTTCCCTAATTGTTGAAATACATGGATCATCAGATTTGAGAATTATATTAAATTCTACACAGGAAAACTTTCTATGTCTTAACATTGCAGAATAAAGCTATATATGATCAGAATAAAACTATTAATAAGTGTCCAAAGTTGAAACAGCTTATCTGTAAAGCAACAGTAGTTGACTTCTAACAACCACAAAGAGTAGGAATATAGTATCTTCCATGTGTTGAAAATGAAGTAAGAATAGTATACCACATAAAATAAACTATTTTTAGGTGTGAGAGTCATGAAAAATGTTCTGGAAAATCGGAGCAAGCTTTTCCCTTGGAGACCCTCAGTAAAGAGACTTTTTAAGGCAACACGGCCACAACAATAAGAGAAACAATAATCTTTGCAAGGCAATCTGAGATGCAGTGAGAGATTTGTGGATAATAAAGACTTAATATGTGCTTATATTTTAAAATAAACATTAGATATATTAGCCAAGTAGTGCAAGGACTTATTTTATAAGAAAAAGCAAATGTTGATGAAATACAGGTAGAAGTATAATTCTTGAAAATCTGTACATTTATTGGAAATGTATTATTAGAATTCAGTCATATATTCTTGAAACTTGGGGACTTGAGTGGTTATATTGTTAGATTTTTGTTAAGTAAGCACAAGGGGTTTACTGAGTCAGCTTCCAAGTGTATAGAACTAAAGAATGTAGTATGAAATTCAATAGAGAAGAAAGCAGTGTACACAAAAGCTCAGTGTATTTGAAGGAGGAGCAAAGTGACAGAAAGAAAGGTCAGTGATAGTAGGTATAAAATGAAGGGGTAGAAACAGTTTCTGTTAGCGAGTACAACTCATGTACCAAAGGTTGTCAGACGAGCTTGGAACATCTCCGTGCACCTGTTGTGCGTGTTGGTTCCTGTGGTTGCACGAGGACGTGCGAGGACTTAGCTGCTGGAAGGACACACATGTTGCCTCAGGGTGTGGCTCAGAAGTCCACGCAGACTCACTGGGTTCTCTATTTGGATCTCAGTAGTCTGAAATCAAAGCGTTCTCCAGCCTGGGCTCCTGGGGTGCTTGGGAGGAGCCTGCGCCCAAGCTCATGCCAGCAGGATGCAGTTCTGTCTGTCTGCTGTCATCCCTAGACTGTCTAGGACCCTTCCAGTGGTCTCTTCCCCATTGGCAAAGAATAACCCTCGCATCAGAATCCTTCTCCAGATTACATATCTCTGCTGGCTGTTCCGTGGGCTTCTGTGACTCAGTAGGCCCCCAGCAATCTGTCTTTTGTCATAGAAAAGAGCATCATTGGTAGGAGCCATACCTCATGATAGTCACGATTTCCACTCAGAACCAAAGACAAGGAAAAGTCATGGCTGGACATTCTTAGAACTCTGCCCAGCATGTGCCATTTTCAGGGTCATGCTTAGAATGGGAAGAAGCAGAAAGTGTGGAAGTAAAAGACGAGAAACCCTACCCGGAGAACCTTGCCTATGATGAAATTAACAAGGGGGAAACGAAGCATTTTTTAGGATTAAAGAGGGTTAACACATAATGGATATATGACAGTTTTAGACCTGTCCATACCCTATCACATTCCATGAAAGTTTATAAAGAATAAACTGAATAATTTAGCAATTGATAAATTCACCATCAAAATGCTGAGGGTAGAAAGAAAAAATCACTGTACTATAATTCAGCTATTAAAAAATGATAGGTATATAGCTATATTCTCTTAATGACTAGAGGCATCTGCTCTAATAGTGTTTATAAATAGCATATCATGTCTGCACCTTGTACAACAAATAACCACTAAGAAAACAATATTCAATGTATTAATTATTGAATCTGTCCTAATAATTTGATTTGAAACTGTCTCATTGCTTATTCATTCTTCAATAAAATTATGGAAAAAATAAAATAGGACAGCTACTATCTCTTAATTCAGTAAGAAGAAAGACTTGTACTAATTGTGTTTGAACAGGATATCATGTCTACATCTTATACTGTGAATAACCAC
>PVKA01024100.1:0-34635 GCA_004027165.1 Ctenomys sociabilis
GAAAGAAGAGGAAGAAGAAGAAGAACAAGAAGAAGAACAAGAAGAAGAAAAAGAAGAAGAAGAAGAAAGAAGAGGAAGAAAGAAGAGGAAGAAAAGTAGAAGAAGGAGAAGGAAGAGAAGAAGGAGAAAGAGAAGAAGAAAGAGGAGAAGGGGGAGAGAGGCAGAGGAAAAAGGAGGAAGGGGAGGGGGAAATGGAAGAAGAGAAGAAGGGGAAAATGGAAGGGAAGGGGAGGGGGAGGGAGAGGAGAAGCCCATGAGAACTGTTTGGATGCTGCTTCCACAAGTTTTCTTGCAGTTGTCACCCTTGCCACTTAGTGCTTTTGGCTGCAGTCACCTCTGCTTTTGTGCTCCCTCCTCCCCTCCTCAACTCTTGCCTCATCTCCATATAGGAGTCTCTTTCTTGTTTCTTGTCATTTGACTTCTTATGACACCATCCATAAAGTCTTCTCTAACAACATGCGACCTAACTGGAAAGTACCTTCCTGCCAGCTGCTCCATGGCCTCCCTGTTTTAAAGCTCCAGTTAGCACTTAAGTCTGTTGGAAAACCTCATTTGTGCATTTGTGTGTTTCATGTCTGCCTCCTTCAATCTGGATTACAAGTGCCAGGAAAGCAGGGAACTTGCCTGTTTTTCCTGACCTACGCTTGCCTAAAAGTGTGAGGATATAACAGCTAATATTTATTTTACAATGAAAGACTGAAGTAATCCATTGTATGAGCTTTCCTGGAGTGGATATGATGGGGATGTGTTTAGCAAAATAGCAAAGAGGAGAAAGAGTAGTAAAATTGAAGATCTGTCTCTCTTACTTTACAATAAGAGCTACATCATTACAGTTGGTGATAAAGGAAACCAACCCTACCTACTAATTCCCCAAACTGGTCTATTTCTTGTCACTCAGCTGTTTACAGTTAGATTTACTGTTCTAGTCATTATGTTAGCACTGAAGTCCTGGAAATAGTGCTATATTATTTATAACTTGAAAATGAGCAGAAGGGGGATCGCCACATAGCTCAATGGATTAAAGCGTCTGCTTAGGTAGACACATAGACTGGGATTCGACAAGTATGAGCTGACCCCTGGCCCCAGAGCACACAGAAACACAACTGAGCCTGGGTGTGATGGTGTGCACCTGTAATTCCAGCACTTGGGAGTCTGAAAACAGGAAGATCACTACAAGTCTGATCTACACAGTGAGACCATGTAGACCTTGTGCTAAATACATTTTAAAAAATGAGCAGACAATAACTAACAAAATGCAAAGTGCTCTGCAGGAGACATCGACAGGGTATTTTGTACCCCCAACAAAGTCATCTAGAAGAGCAACAGAAGCAGCACTAACCACCTGTCAGTTTTGCAGACAAAGAGGAAATTTTGCAAGCAGAGAGGAAATAATAGTGAAAGTTTCTGTTTTTACAATCAGAGGAGAGGGATTTCCCATGTGGAGAGAGGCCAGGGCAAAAGAGCAGCAGGTGGGAGCAGTGGGTCTGTAGGGGCTTTCACAATCCAATATTTGGAGTATCCTACAGCTACTGAGCAGTTATGGAGCAATTGAAAGGAGGACAGTGACAAGACCAGACCTGTGTTTTACAAAGGTTAGTGGAGACAGCATGTAGAATGCATGGCCAGTAGCCATGACCAAAAAACACAGAAAGTTCTGGAGTTCTCTATGTTCATGCAGGCAGGAGGTGAGAGTGGCAGGACACTGGAGTGGAGAAATGTCAGTCCCCAGATGAGAGTGACAGGACTTGCTTGTAGTGAGAGTCGTGTGAGGTGAGGACGTGAGAGAAAGTATGGATTAATGGGAAATTATCACAGCACATGGCAGGAACAGAGTCAGAACACTGACAAGAGACAGGTTTGAAGAGAAACTGCTAATAGAAATGAACACAAGACCCATTCCAGCAGCCCTGGTGTTTCATTGATTGCTAAAGACCTCTAAGCCTTAGCCCATAGATATTTAAAGGCTGAGATAAAAGCAGCACACCAGGCCAGCAGGAAAGGTATTTTAAGATAGCTACCTCAGGATCCTCTTCCCAGCTTCCCAGGAGGACCACTGCCTCACTAATTGAGCATGGGCCCAGCCTGCTGCCAGCCACCACTCACTCCCCCACCTCCCCACTGTCACACATCCTAAATTGTTTCAATCCATCTAATGAGCCCACTTTGCAATTCCATTACGGTTTGCTCTCAAGTTTAAAAGCTACATTCAAACCACAATGAAGGAAAAGCATTAGAGAAGGGCAGTGACATCCTTTGGGGTTCCGACGCTTCACTGCCAGCCGAGTGGACCTTCTCAGTACATAGACCTCTTCCAGGGTATGTGCCAGGCTCTTTCTCCAAGAGTATTAGTAAAAATCTATAGTTCCCTGTTGGATACCAAATGCAGCTGCCACATTCCTTGCTGGTGCCAGCAAAGTACTTCACACAGACAGACAGCTTTCTAAGGCTGCTTTATTTCTCCTCCGCCTTTCAAACCTCACTCCAACAGGAATCTTTTGTATTTAAGCTACTGGCCACAAAACCAGAATGTGTCTTCTGGTTAAATGTGCCTTTTATATGTCATACCACATTTATTCTCCTCTCTGATTTTTTTTAAGATGGAAAAAGCACAGTTGGCTTTTTCTGATATCACTTTCATCATGGTCACAAACACCCTAACAGAAGCTGATCTGTTCACATTGAGCCTCCTTGTGTCCAAGACTGTGCCATTCACAATTCAATAAATGTATCGGTTTTGTCCTCCTTGGAATACAAGCTTCCTTAGTTTAAATTTTCTGTGAAGCTACAGACACACTTAGAGTTTGGTTAGTTAAATGAACCAATAAATATCTTTTTTTTTTTTCCAACAGCACTCTGTGTAGTCCAGTTCTCAGATTCTCCAGGCTAACATTTGTGTAGTCTGAAAGAAGATCCTCAAGCATTCTTCTTTAGCCCAACACCTTGTTCCAGCACCATATTGAAATGAGAGGTTGTAGGTTTTCAGATCAAAGCTCTGAATTGCTATGAAACCTCGCTAATTATTCTGCTGGCATGGAGTCCCTTGGGAGACCAGATCGGCCTTCCTCACCTTCAGTGCAGCTCAGAAATGGGAAACTAAATACTGGATAAGGAACTGAAAGGAAAAAAATCCCTGCAGACAGAGCTGAACAGAAGTATTTGTTGGAAGACAAGGGCCCCTTGGCACCACATCTGAGGCTCACAGATAACAAAGCAGATGTGAAACACTGCAGGAGAAAAGTGGATTGGGAAAATCCAGACAGATCCTTCCCATAAAGGCAAATTCCTTAAATGGACATAGGAGAAAAGAAAAGTCTTCCTCCGACCAGAAAAGAACAATTCACAATATGCAAAATTTTGTGCTTAAGTCAGGATAGTCCTCTTAAAATGATGTTTAAGGACATCTTTATACATTCTTTGATTCATCCTAAAAGAAGGAGCTCAAATAGTCAAAGAAACAAAGTAGCCCATCACATTAAGTAGAATCAAGTCTTGAAACATCAATAAGTCATGGTCCCCACCCATCACAGTGTCAGAGACCAGAGACCAAATCACTAGTGTCTCCAGAGATCTTTAAAAAGAAAGAAAATAGTTTGGGAAATTCAAATACTGAAGAGTCTAGGTGTCATCAAAGAAAGATGATTCAATCATAACCTTGAGTAAGAATTTGAACTTTAGAAAACATGACAGGGAAAGGGAAGTTGAACAGTTGGACATGGGACAGTTGAAGGAATGGAAAAATTTTGAAAAGATGTAGTGGGTATATTCAATACAGTATACATGGTTCCATTCCAAAGAGGTAGAAAATAGAAAATAATGGAGAAGGCCTGTGTTCATGACTGAAATTTAGGAGGTTCCTTGAGTATTCAAGAAGACTCCACTGAGTGACTTTGAGAAAAGTCTTGGCCATAAGAGGTAAACAGTGTTTCCTCACATCAGAGCAGAGATTCAGACAGATGGAATCTTCTAAGCAGGGAGGAGACAAAGCTAATGCGATGGTGAAAGGTTCACATGGTTGACTCAGGAATGAACTGTCAGAGCTGCCCTTTCCTAACTCCTAGAAATTATTATTATTTTTTTGCTTTAAATAATTTATTTAACTGAAATGGACTTCTATTTGTTTCTGAAGTGACTTCCTTTAATTTGATACATCTTTTCCCCATGATGATTTACAGGATATTCAAGCCAATATAAATATCTTATAAATATTTGATCATTTGGGCATACACCTACATAATACCTCAGCAATCTTTCAGCAAGAAAAACACTGGAGAGTATGGACTACACACAATTACTAGGTACAGTGAACATCTGCTGCAAATATTTCTGAGGTAAGAAGGCACCACATACTTATTCAACTAAGAAATCCACCCTCACAATACAGGATGATTTTATTCTTACATGAGACCTAGAACACTTAAGTTGCCAATTATTTAATGGCAGAGCAACACCCCAGTTTATGCCATGAATTCATAGGGAACAGGTTCCAGCAACTCAGGTTCCTTCCCATTGGTCCTCACAAAGTGTGCTTCTCTGGGAGGGGCAGGCTGGCGCTTCAGTTGAATTCAGGTGCCTTTCTCTTTGGCTTCCTTCTTTTTCTGATCACTTTCCTTGACACGTTTCGGGAAACTATCACGACTTTTTGAGTGTTTAATATGCTCAATATGCACATTAATCCTCTTGGCAAGTATCTTGCCCTTAACTTGCTTGTTTACAACAATGCCAACAGCATGCTGGGTAACATTGTAGACTGTTCCAGTTTTGCCATGGTAACATTTGTGAGGCATTACTTTTTGCACAGTGCCCATTCCCTTGATGTCTACAATGTCACCCTTTTTGTAGATTCGCATGTAAGTGGCCAAAGGAACAACCCTGTGTTTTCTAAAAGTCCTGGAAAACACATACCGGGTTCCCCTCCTCTTGATCTTTGTTTTAGTCATTTTGGCAAATTACTGGAAGATGGCAGTTCCAACCAAAAGGCACTCCTAGAAATTATTATCTTAACCAGAAAAAAAGACTTTGCCAAAATGCTGAAGTTCAGGATCTTGAGACAGGAGGATGTACTTGACCCTCAGGGTTACTCAATCTAATCCCAAGGATACTTACCTGAGGAAAGCAAAAGGTTACAATCAGAGAAAAAGGAAAGAATGAAGCACAGGTCAGAGAGGACTGGATAAGCTACCCCATCAGTGTCCTGAAGTAGAGGCAGTTCACATGCTCAAAGGAAGACACATGGGCTCTGGAAGCTAAACAGATAAGAAAGATTTTTCCCCTAGCATCTGGAGAATAAATGCTGTCCTACTGATAATTTGCTCATAAGCCAGCATCCACCTTGCACCTCTAGTCTCCAGAACTGCATTACAATAAATTTGTGTTGTTTTAAGGGACTATGTCTGTTGTAATTTGTTGCAGCAGCAACAAGAATCTAGAACAGTGAAAGCCATGTTTTCCAGGTAGCATTGGGATAAGGAGAATAAAAAGAACAAAAAACCTGAAAACTACTAATGAAATCATTTATTTATTAACTATTAGCCGAAAACATGGACAGAGCAAAGGTTGGTGAGAGAAACTGAGATACAAAGGGAAAAGGAAAAAATAGAACAGCAATCAAAATATAACTTTGCAGAACAGAATGTTTGCTCTTTGGAGTAAAGTTGGAAATGCCTCAAAAACAGAAAGAGGGGCTAAGAATGTCCTGAGTATCACCCTTCACCTATGACCATTCTGGGAAGACTTTATTATTATTATTTATTATTATTATTGATGTTCTTGTTAATCTATCTAGATCCTATAAAACTTATGCCAGCACCATTCTGAGCCTGACCTCAGGTCAGTTCCTCTGTATGTCCTTTTCTAGATCACCTATTGTGATTTAGCTTAAGCCTTTTCTGAGCATTACTACTTGAATTCCAATTTCTCTATCCTTCTCAGAAAACCCACCAGGAAGAAGACACAAGACCCACTTGATTAGAAAATATCCAATCCCTTTCATTCTCTTTATCAGGAATACAATGAAGCAAACCTTAAGAACAACACCTGTTCTAAAACTAAAAAGAGTTAGTAAGTGATTTGTTCATATCCTTCCACACTGCAGTCAACTTCCTAGCTGTTTTAGACACTGTCCCCTATTTGGGGGCTCAGCTGGGAGCTCAGCCCCCTGCCATATCTAAATGGTACAATAGGTCCAGTGACAGGAGTCTGTGGACTCATCAGGGACTTATTAAAAGCTAGAGATTTGGAAAAAAATACTAATAATAAAGGCCAATGCCTCTGAAAACGAAGAGTGAAATCCAAAAGTAATAAATGTTTAATTTAGTGCCTACAAAAAATATTACACTTCAAATTTGTCAATCCTTACATTTAATATCTGTAAAATTTCACTACCGCTTGAAAACAGTCAGTAGCGCACATTTTCTCCTGTAGTGAGAATTTTGAAGGCATAATGATCGTAGCCAATCATTAAGTGGAGGAGTTATATGCTGTCAAATAATGTTAAAAGTCAGTTATAAAAATCCTGTCACTCCGCAAGAAAATTTATATTTCATTTTGTATGAGGGTAGTTATTAATATTTGATATTGGATGGCACAGAAACTCCAAAAATAAGATTTCCAGTGTTGTATGAATACTAAAGTGCCCTCCCTGAAAGTTTCCTAGGAAAGACTCACTGTGCTTCTCTGTCCTTGCCCAGTGGGCCCTGAGGCTTGAGGCCTACCTGCTGACTCTCAGATCCTTGCCTCTGACTGATCAAAACTCTTTGTGATCTTTTGCTCCCACTCACATACTCCAAAGCATGTGTCTCTTCAGACTTCTATTTAGCCTGGTCCTGGCCTCTGTAGCAATATTGAATGCCCCTGGAAATCCACTTCAGGTAGGTAACAGGCTGCAATGGAACTCCTCAGAAAAACCTGCCAAAGGCACAGAGGCTGTCAGGCCCCAGAGGCACATCCTGTTACATTCTCTCTTAAGTCACCAGCATCTTGGAGGCACTGTAAGGAGGGCTGAACTCAGAATTCACAGTCTTCCCCAGTCCTGAGCTTCTTCTGGATGGCAGGATGATGTTCCAGATTCCAAAGGTGGATTCTGCTGGATGGGAAGGTGCCAGTCAAGTGGTCACCAGTTGCTCTTCTGGATCTAAGTAGTGCTCTGAAATTACTGGCAGCAGGAGCTCCTGCAGGCAATCCATCCAGATGAAGTTGACTGCTCCATGTGACATAGACCATGGTGTCATCTCTTGTGAAACGTGAAAGGTGGCCAATTGAGTCAGAAGTGGCCAGCAGTTCTGAGACTCCCTAGGCTCATTGTTGGCTCACGCCTTATAACCAATTCATATTAGAAGTGGGACACACAGGTATGGGTCTCCTCCAATGAAGAAGGTCATCAGTACTGTCCTAGTAGAATCTTGTTGGTTCTCCTTGTGCAAACCTCCTATATTGTCTAGTTGTCTAAATGTCTTCTCCTGACCCACTTCTAGTAATGTGGCTGAACAAGAGCTAGAAAGCGATTAAAGCACATGCAAGTAGATACAGGGGCCAGGGATTCGATCTCCAGGGCTGCCATGCTGGCCCCACCCCCAGGGTGCACTGAAATGGCCATGGAAACTGGGTCTGGTGGTGCATGCCTGCAATCCCCATTCTTGAGAGGCTGTAAACAGGTGGATCCCTATGAGTCCAGTCTAGTAGTGAGACCCTGAACACCATGTAGACCCTTCCCTAAAAATACAAAGAAAAAGCATAAGAATTACATTCAGCATGGGGGTCTGGCATGTGTACACAATACATTTTAGTTGTTTGAATGTCCCCCTCCCTACCATATCCCCCACACCATTCTTTGACCCCTTTCCCATTTGCAAACTATCTCACTATGTCTTATTACCATCTTTTTTTCTGTAATTTATTTATCTCTGGGTTTCTTATATAAGAAACACCATGTGGCATTTAAGATTTTGTCTGATTTATTTCATTTAACACTATAGAGTCATTTCCTATGAAACTGATATAAATGTATTCTTTTTTCTGGCACAGTAGTACTCCATGGTGTCGAAACACCTCATTTTCTGTATCCATTCATCTGTTGATGGACATATAAACTGCTTCCAATGTTTAGCTATGGTGAGCTGTGCTGCTAGAAAATGGGTATGCATATATCATGGTAATATGTCGTTAACTCTGGGGAAGAGAGCTAGAAAGAGAATGGCTGAGTTGAATGAAATTTTCAGTTTAAGATTTTTGAAGAATCTTCATGCTGCTGTTCACAGGTTTTTATGCCCACCAGAAGTGCAGAAGAGCCCCTTTTACTCACAGCCCTGCCAGCACGTTTTATTATTTTATTATTGCACATCTTAATAGCTGTTATTTCTGAAGCAAGGTAGAATCTCAGGAGTGTTTTAGTACATTTTTCATGTATTCTGGCTAGTTTTACTTCTGCTCAGTCTTTATTATTTTATTGCCCATTTTGATTGCATCTTTTATTTTGAGAGAATGCATTTTCTTGTGTCCTTTATGTATCCTAGACATTAATTCTGCATCCAAGCAATAGCTGAGCAAAAAAAAAAAATATTCTGTGAGTAGTGTCTGTACTCTGTTGATTGTTCTCTTTGCTGTTCAGAAGTATTTTTTGTATGATCATATTCACTAATTTGTGATATTATTTATCTTGTATAATTTCTGTTCTGTTCAGAAAGTCCTTGTCTATACCTTTGTCTTCAAGAACTTTACATATTTTATCTTCTAATAGATTTTTACTGGCTTAATAGTTAGATCTTTGATCCATTTTGATTTTAGTTTACCACATAGTGATCAATATTGCTCTAGATTCAATCTTCTACATGTGAACAGCCAATTTTCCCAGTAGCATTCATTAAAGAGGCTATCTTTCTTCCAGTGAACATTTAAGGGCTTTTCTTCAATGATCAGATATGTAGCTGAATGTGCCTAGTGTTGTTTCAGAATCTTATATTCTGTTGTATTCATCCTAGGGCCTGTTTTGTGCCAAAATTATTCTGGGCTTTTAGCCCTTTAGCTTTGTAATGCAACTCAGAACTTGACAGTGTAATGTTTCTTCCTTTCTTCTTGTTGCCCAGTATTGCTTTTGCTATTCTTGATCTCTCCCACTTTTATATGAATTATAAAATGATGTTCACTAGTTCTGCCTTGAATGCTATTGTCACTTTGGGATTTCATTAAATCTGTACACCAATTTTTGTAAATGTGGGCATTGTGAATATATTGGTTCTGTCTATCTAAGAACAGGGAATATCTTTCAATTTTCTGATATCTGCTTTATTCTTCTTTTTTAGAGTAATATAATTTTCAGTATACAGATTTTCCACTTCTACTATTGATCTAATTTCTGAATATTTAATTTTTGAAGCTATTGTGAATTGTACTATTTTCTTAACTTCTTATTCATTGTTTAATTTTTGTTATACTGTAACACAATTGGTCTTGAGCACTAGTCTTTGTATCATGCTACATGTTGAATTTGTAAAAGTCCTTTGACAAGATTTTTTGACTTTTGGTATAAAGGATCACGTTATTCATGAATAAAGATAATTTGACCTCTTCCTTTGTATTTTTTTATTTATTTTTTTTCTTTTGACTGATTTCTCTGGCTAAATTTCAAGTACTATACTGAAGGGGAGTGTTGATAGTGGCATTTTAATCTTGTTCATGCTTTTAAATTTCAGTCTTTCTCCATTTAATAAGATGTTGGCAGCAGACTTGTCATAAATGGCTTTAACAAACTGAGATAAAGACTTTCTACACCTATTTTCTTCAGAATTTGTCCCATCAACAGAAGTCAGATTTTTATCAAGGATTATTTTCTGCATCTGTTGATATGATCTCAGAATTTTTTTAATCATTGATTTTATTTTTTTGATACAGGGGCCGGGGAGATGGCTCAGTAGAATAAGCACTTGCCTGGCAAGTGCAAGGGCCTGAGTTCAATCCCTGGTTCTGAAAAAAAAAAAAAAAAAAAAAAAGCCAAAGTATTTTTTTGATGCATTATGTTGATTGATTTCCATATGTTGAGCCATCCTTGCATCTCTGGGATAAAGCTTGCTTGGTTGTGATGTATGATCTTTTTGAGGATTTCTTGCATTAGCTTGCCTGTATCTTTTTAAGGATCTTTCCAACAATATTCATTACACAGATTAGTCTGCAGTTCTCTTATGGTTGGGTCCTTATCTGGCTTCAGAATCAAGGCAATGCTGAAGCTAGAATCTATAGTCAGGAAGAATTTAGCACAAAATAATACTTGAACTAACATTGCCTCGATCCCTTAAAAAAAAAAAAAAAAAAAAACTTAAGCTCCAGGCACAGCAAGATGCCCTATTTCCCTTATTTACAAAAAAAAAAAAAAAAAAAAAAAATCCTTGAAAGCTAAAGTTTTCCACAAGAAACCTGAGATAAAGTCTGCATCTGTTGATATGATCTCATGATTTTTTTTTATCCTTGATTCTCTTTATTTGATGTATTACATTGATTTACTACCAGATGCTGAACCATCCTTGCATCCCTGGGATAAAGTTTGCTTGGTCGTGATGGGAAAAACAGCAACCCTTTAAGTAGTGTATGTATAAAATCGGGAGGGGGTGCAGGATTCAGAAAATCTATACCCTAACTCCATCACTTCATGTAGAGACTAGATCACTGAATTATCCTAAATGTGTTGAAACTCAAAACACATAGGAGAGTGGAGTGCGTGCTTGGAAAAATGAATCCATTCCATCCATTTACTTAGACTTTTTAAAAAATGCTATTGTTAATTTTTTAAATATTCTTAAAGATAGAACAAATTAGAATTAAAACAAAAAAATACAAGTGATACAAAATTTTACTTAACTATACTATGAATTTCACAGTATTTGTTGCAATACATAGTGCTGTTTTCCAACAGTCATTCATCATACCAGATATGTGCCTGTAAAATTGGAATAAGAATGAAATGTAAAATAAAATAAGAAACAAAGTACAAACAATTGAAAAAAATGAGACAAAACAAATTAAGCATTAACTGCTCCTTTCTACAAACCAGCAGAAATGCACAGTACAGTTGTCCAAACCAACCTGTTTATATATGCAGATAAAGCTTTTTTCCCCACTCCCTCTCCTGTCCTTCTCCTCAACTCAGTATTATTCCTTTTGAAGAAGTTCATTCCTTTTCCCAGTATGTACTGTACACTCCAGATTCCTTTTTGCTCCTTCAGGTTCTCACACTAAAGAGACGCTATGATGAAAACATACTCCTAAGTGAAATAAATCAGACGTGCATTTAATGGGACTCTTAGCCAGCACTTAAGGGACACACAGATGCAGAGTCCAGGTTGGGAACAGTTTCTACAACCCACAGCTTCCACAAGCAAGTAAATCGCTAAGTATACTGTGTGCTCCTGTTCAGTATGTGTTGACACCCACAAGTATTTTGTTTGAGGTTTACTGGAATGCCTCACTGCCTTCCTCAACAAGTTTTTATCTAAATAGCCTCCTGATCTTTGGCACTTGATAGAGGGAATGCTAAGTCAAAGCATGCTGGAAACCTCCACCAGGCTGCTTCATTTCTAGTAACTCAGCACCAGTTTCTATAAAGCAGATTCCAGGTCTGTTGCAATCCCATCTCCTTTCTCTCCCCCCCCCCCAGGCTACAATGCACTTCTCAACATCAGAAATGGCAGTGTCTTTTCTAAATCAATCTTTATTTTCATAACCTGCTCTATAATGCTGGGTTACTACAAAAATGTCTGCTTCTATTGGAGGTTCATTATTAGACATAAGGTCCTGGAAGGCTCTTACTGAGTGTTATTTTTTCACTAGTTCACATGAGAGTGCCTGGTATCAGGGCTAAGAAGAGAGTTATCATAAGATAACCCCCCCCACCGGTTCAACAGTACAAACCTCTCAGTCCAGGAAGAGTTGTGAGTCCATAGCCCCATGCATCATTCTTCCTGTTCAGAGTTCTCAAGACAGCCATGTGAAGCTGCAAAGTTTTCATTCCTTCTCTTCCGTTTCTTCTCCAGTTCTGTTGCCTTGCCCCAATCTTATTCTACCTCAGTGTGACAAAAATCTCTACCCTACCCTAATCTCACCTATCCTTGAGGACAGGATGCCTATAGCTTAGAGGTTTCTCCTTGGCTAGGCCGACCAAAATAGTCAGGATCAAAGATGGCTGCCAGAGCCACCACCAGATAATCTCTAAATTCATTATAATTCTCTCAGAAAGCCAGGGACACACATCCCAGAATCGTGACCATTGACAATTGTCATGTTGATGACTAGAAAGAACCACACAAGAAAAAAAAAAAACACAAATTTCCAGAGTCTCCCATTCCTACAGAAAAACAGAAATAACACTTTCTTATATAAGCCTATGCCTCCCCTCCACTTCTTTGCTTCTATATTTCTTTCACCTCCAAAACCCAGGGTGTTAAGAAGTTGACCTGTGAATTTTATATCCCATTTCTCTTACTCTTAGCCAAAAAATAAAAGTTTTTTCACCATACAGTCAGTGCTGGATCTTATTGTTGCTGCTACAGTTTCAAAAAGATAGATGACTGAGCTTGAGCATATATGTATTTCCTCAAAGTAAGAAAAAAGGAAGCCATGATTGTCTTCGGAGGCAGATGAAAAATATGTGTCGATAGACATAAGACCCATTTATTTCAAGATGGGGAATTTGGACATCAAGCACAAAAAGATGAATGAGGCAAAAGAATAATATATCATGGAGCATTTTACCGTGAGTGAAATAATTATTAGTCATTCCTGAAATGACCTCTGGTGTTATCGATGTACAAGGTGGATGCTGCTATTTCAGGTTACATAACCTTGGGGAACCCGTAGTGATGATAATCTCTTAGGAATCTTATTGTTCTAATGCTGTGGATATGGGTGCTTATCTGAAGCATAAGTGGTACTTTCATGAGCATTCTGTATCTTCTATGCCTTTATAGTCTTACATTTTCTTTGAATATTTAAAAGCAATGAGCCTAACTTCTACAGGCAAAAATCTATTCATTCTGAAAGGCTTTTCATAAGTGAGATTGCTATGTGAATGGCTAATATAAAATATGCCATTAACTTTGTGCAGTTTATATTTAGAAATATAGATGGACTCTCCAAATTGTACTAATTTACATTAAAATGAGAAATGGGCCTTTGTTTAAAGAGTTTTTGTTCTCTTTCCACATCAAGTCTTCAGTACTTGCTTAAACAGTCAGGTTAATAAACTTTTATTGGGTTTTCTGAATATCACTGAAAAATTTACAAATATTTTAAACTGAAGTGTTCTAAAACCTTTCCAAACTATTCTTTTACTTGTTTTCATTTCAATCCCAATATTAGAGTCTGTAAACAAAAAAAAAGAGGCATTTTGAAATTGAACATAACAAGACAACTGATGTTTTTACGTTTGACTCCCCTAATAATGGAACTTTTTTTTTTAATGGAGGAAACAAAAACATGACATTGTGACAGGTGTTACCAAAGAAAGCTTTATGCCCAAAGTTTAGAAATGGTATCTTTCTAAATGATACATGCAGCAATAAAATGTTAGAAAGTAAGGAAAATAATAGTGGGATTGATTTGCAAAGTTTTCCCACCAGTGGTGAAGCAGAGACAAAATATCTACATTAAAGAGTGTGGTTCTTAGTCAGCAGCACCTCCAGCCTCTCATGTCTCTGGGCTCTGTGATTCCAGAGGGTTCTGCAGAGGTTCTCTTTGGTTTGCTGGATCCCTGCTGGCAACAGCACCTTTCTACTTGCAAGGCTCTTCTGTATTAAAGAGGCAAGTATCTAGATCTTGATCAGTCTGATATTTTGTTCCTGAGAAAAACACCAGAACTGTACATAAAGAGACTATTGAGTTTAAGCTGAATCCAGCTAAAGCCATAAGCTAGTAGTTAGGAGACCTCAGCTGATGTGCCTTGCTTCTTCAGAAATGCACCAGTCCTGATCTGTAAGAACTTGGGGTCAAGAGGAAAGGGATGATGAATGGCACCCAGTAGCCCACAACCCTGTAGTGAGAAGAGAGCCCCAAGGTTTGCCATTACCTTGAGAAAAATTCAACTACCAGAAGGAAATCGTTTTGGAAAACATTGGTCTTCAAAATCTTCAGCCTTGTGGCTGGAAAGATAGCTCAGTGGTCGAAGTGCCTCCCTGGCAAGAGCAAGGACCCAAATTCAATGCCCAGTACTGCATGACAGCTGCACCACCTGCCAAAACCAGGCATGATGGTGCATGCCTGTAATCCCAGTGCTGGGGAGGCTGACATAGGAGGATTACCGTGAGTCTGAGCTGTGTAGCAAGACTGTACCAAATAAATAGAAGATTAACTTTAAAACAAAAAAAGGGCTTTCAGCCTTGTTGATAACATGGAGTAGCATTCTCTGTAGCCTTTGTCTTTTGCTATTTGCCAAGCATTCGCCTGAGCCAGTGTGTATTGAGCACTGTTATTCTCTGGCAGCTTCACAGACATTATGTTGTATCATCATCCAATAATACTATAAAATAGGTACTCATATTCCCACCTGCAGATGAAATGTAGAATTTCAGCAAGATTACATGGATTGCCCAAGGTTCACAGCTACGCAGTGACAGGATCAGGGTGTATGACTCACCCTGAGGATTAAGTTCCCTGTCCTTCATCTACAGCCAAGCTCACCGGCCCTGGAGGTCAGCACACCAGAACATATTGACTGAAGTGGCAGCATTTGTACTGCTCAGGTACGGCATGTTGGAATCTCCCCACTATTTTTTCTCCCTGAGATCTTTCTGCTATCTTAGAAAGCAGGAAGGAAAAAAAAAAAAAAAAAAAAAAAAACCTCAGATTAGAATTCCAGTTCTTGGCACTAGCCATTTATGTAACTTAGCATATATTTATATTTTATGCATTTCAGGATGATTACCTTCAAATTGAGGATAATTGTGACAAAATGTGGTGGATTTCCCATTGTCCTCATCCCTCTGTTCTGTTTCATTTCACAACGGACGCCAAGAGTTGTCCATGGTATACATGACCGCATTAGGTGGAATGAGGCAGAAAATATTACTGAGAGTGTTTGGTTCTGCTTTGCTGTTTTGCATTGCTGCTTTGCTTCACTTTGCTCCCTCTTAAGAATGTGAGAAATTTACTGAACACTGTCCCATCCCTATAATCTGAGCACTCTGAGAGACTGAGGCAGAGGAATCACAAATTAAACCACAGCCTGGGAAATTTCACAAGTCCCAGTCTCAAACAGCTACTTTTTCGCAGAAAGAGGTTGGGATATAATCCAATTCAAGGGCTCTGGGTTAAATCACTAGTACAGAAAAAAAGAAGAGAGAGAGAGAGAGAGAGAGAGAGAGAGAGAGAGAGAGAGAGAGAGAGAGAGAGAATCACCTATTTGTAACAAAACCAATGAGGAATATGAGAAAACAAATTTGAGCACTACTTTCATCATACTCCAAATCATTATTAAAATGTTTACATGTGTGATACATTGTTTATCAGCACAGTTTCCCGACTGTGATATCATACCATAACTAAATAGGATGTTACTACTGGTGAAAAATAAATAAAGAGAATCTTCTTGTATTCCTTGTATTATTTCTTGTAGCTGCGCTTTAGTTTCTCATCTCAAATTAAAGTTTTTAAACAAATTTAGAGTGTAGACGCTATTTTGGTTATGCTACAAATGCTTTAAATTTGTAGATAATGAGATGTTTACTTGGAAAATAAATAATTTAAAAATACACATTTAGCAAAGGTATATTTTAAGTGCTGTTTCTCAGTGATTATAGCAATATCAGATCAGATATTAAAAGAAGCTTATCAATACAACATCTACCAAACTCCTAAAAGTTGTGTATGTTTAGCCCTAAAAATAATGTTTTGGTTTTCATCTAATCATCCCCCCACCCAAGCCTTATGCAGAGATAAGGCAGAGTTGCACATGGAAAAGGGATGCCATTAGTTGCAGCAGAAAATATCAAAGAGACTGGGAGGAGCAGCAGCTGTGGAACCTTGTGAAACTCTCTTCCCTCCTTATATTGTAATGTAGATTACCTGCCCTGGGATGGGTGTAGCATTCACACCCATAATCTCCGCACTAGATCATGAATTAATCACAAGCTCTAGAAGCCACTCCATGACTGCATGAGGCTTTAGGGGGAACAACTAGATACACGCCATAACATTCTGCCGCTGTCCCCCCCAAAGACTCATGTGCATCCCTTTATGCAAAAGACATTTTAGTCCATCTGTAAGAGTTTCCAAATTTCTAACAGTTTCAACATTACTGAAATGTCTGACAAACTCTTAGTTGTAGACCACTGTACAAATGAAAACTTAAACACTTCCAACATTTAATGTCACAAGAAAACCATTACCATTCCAAAAGGTTTAGTACAAACAAGGATACAAAGCACTGAGACCAATATAAGTCAAAAATCCCAAAGACCAAATATTAAGTCCTATACTTCCATGAGGAACAACCATAACAATCTGTGATGAGTGGTAAGCGCTAAAAGCCTTATGTGGCTCTGCCCTTATTACAGGTCTGGTGGTTGTAGCTCCCATGGCTTCTCTCTTAGACCGACTTTGTTCCCTCCTTGCAATTATCCATGTTCCTGACTTTCCAAACTTCTGGAGCTCCCACTGCACATTAGGCTTCTCATTCACAGGTTTGCATAATGCCATCTGAGGGATGCACTGCCTGGCCTCGGAAATTGAGGTGGAAGACTTCTTCACCTCAGAACTCCTGAATTTTGCATGAGCCTAAAACCAGTGCCAAGTAGATAATACCAAGGTTTGCTGACAGCTGTAGCTGTAGTGAGACTTTCTTCTTTCTTGGTTGTAGAGGTAATGTGCCTGGATCACTGATAATTCTGAACCTGATTTTTGAAGAACAAATTCTCTATGTCACTGCCATTCTATAACCTGATGTGGCCATGGCAGCCATTCCGAAACACGGTGCTCTGCAGCTTTCTCCCCAAAGCAAAGTCCCTCACCCTTGTAGTTCTGAGGCTGCAAAAGGTGGAGACCTGCTGCCTCCTGTGATGCCTTCAGACCATCCTTTCAATTATCTTGTTCCTTCTCAGCAATGGATATCCTCTCAGCTCTGTCCGTGTAGCCCATAGCTTTACTGCAGTTTCCTTTCTGGCCAAACTCACATTTTAAATAATCCTGCTCAGTTTTTTGCTCTTGGTTCTCAACATAAATCTGACTAAAATTCCCCAACAATAGCCATGCCAATGGTTCACCATTCAGCTGCCTTGAAACTTCTTTTTCAAGATTAATCAGTCTGTCATGCTTAAGCTCAGCCTCAGACAAAGTCTCTAGACACAAGAAAAATTCAGACAAACTTTCTGCCAAGCCATAACACACATCATCCAGAATCTAATAACCAATGCAGTCCTTCTTCCCAGCAGAAACCTTCCCAGCCTGGTCTTTACAGGAAAGATTTCTATCATCCTTCTGGTATTCTTAGATCTAACCATAATCTTTCATACAGAGCAGTCAAAGATGTTTTAGCACTTATATTGCAGGTGATATCTATGAAACCTTTATCTCTTACCATAAGCCATTCCTAAAGCTCTTGAATGACATGATCAGGTATATAGCCACAGCAATGATCTTACTTCTCTGGTAACAAATTATGTCTCAGTTACTCTTCTTTCACTGCTTGGACAAAATATTTTACATCTAGAATTAAGGAAGTAAAGATTTATTTAACTTACAGTTAATACGGATATTTCAGTCCATATTCAGCTGGCTCCAATGCATGGTGGCACATGCCTGCAATCCCAGCATGTGAGAAGCTGAGGGAGGAGAGTCAATGCAAGTTTGAGACTAGCCTGTGCTACAAAGTGAGCTCAAGGTCAGCCTGGACTACATAGGGAGACCCAATCTCAAAGAGACAAAAAAGAAAGTATAAGGTTATGATCATTCCTTCTTTGATCTAGTAGCTCTGGGTTGCTTTTGCTATTCAAGTTCTCTCCTGTATCATAAGAATTTTAGGACTGTATTCTGTAGTTTTGTAAGAAATGGTGTTAGTATTTTGACTGAGAATGAATTAAAGCTGTGTATTCATTTTAGAAATACGACTATTTTCACTATATTGGTTCTGTTATCTAGAAACAGGATATTTTCCCTTTTTTGATGTCTTTTTTGGTGGCTTCTTGGACCTACTTTTGCAAAGTACTATTGTGTTTTGTTTTGTCTTGTTTAGTTTTGATTTGTTGTAGGGATGTTTCACTTACGTGGTTAAATTAATATCAAAATATTTCATTTCTTTGATGCTATTCTTGATGGTATTACTATCCTGAGTTCTTTCTTTCTTCATGGATTCCTTATTGGTGTACAAAAACACTATTGATTTTTGTATGTTAATTTTTGTATCCTGCTACATTGCTGAATTTGTGTACTAGTTCTTGAAATCTTTTATATCAATTTTGGGCCTTAATACTGGATTGTGTATTCTGAAAATAAAGATAAATTGATTCCTTTCCCATATACATCTCTGTTCTTCTTTCGTTGGATGGTCACTCCATCTAATCTTTCAAGTAAAAACTTAAAGAAAGGTGAAGATAGAAGATACCCTTGTCTTTTCCTGATTTTAGAGTTTTTGAAAGCTTTAATATGATGTTGACACTCGGTTTGTATAAATGACTTTTATAAGATTGAGAAATAGTTATTCTGTTCCTATTTTCTTTAAGCTTTTTAATCATGGATTGATGTGAGATTGTGTCAAAGGCTTTCTCTGTGACTATTGAGAAGCTCATCTGAATTTATTCTTGTTTCTCTTTATGTGATGTATTACATTTATTGACTTTTTAAAATAATTTTATTGAGAAAGAAGTAGCAATGACATAATTTCAAAACAGGTTAGTAGGACAGTTACAGTAATTAATACATTGCATATTGTCTTCGTAGTAGTTATTCATAGTACAAGATGCAGACATGATATCTTGTCTAAAATCTGTTAGTTCAAAAATTTCTTCTCATTAAACTAAGAGAAAGAAGCTATATATCCATGCTATTTTGTATATACAGATTTATTTTTTCACTACAAAATGGTCCTTCATTTATATCTCCCATCTTTGTTTCATATTGTCAGAGATGTGTATTCCATTACCATTTATATATTGTAAGTTTATGAATTCAGCAGAGTAATCCAATATAGTCCAGCAGTCTACAACAGTAGTTCATTATGTGCATGACTGGCAATGTCAGAAGTTCTTGACTTAAGCTTTGAAAGCTCAGCATTTGAGTTTACTTTGTATACCCCATTTTTATACTTTTCTGCTGGTTGGTCAAGACCAAGATAAAGCAAGTCCTATATAACAAAAAATGTAACTTTTGTATCTTACAAGGTTAGTCAAATCTCTTCATGACTTACCCTTAAACTCTGAACAGCAGTTTGTAGATCTTTATTAAGTGTCAGCCATGTGAATGAGTCACGGCCATTGCTTGGCCAATTTGCTCTCTGTTAAAGCTGAAGAGAATGTTTTCTTTCCAGATGACTCTCTTTACACACATGCTACTTTCCTCTGTGGTCCCATAATCTCTTTGATTGGTAAATTTGGGACACCTCTGAGTTACAGGATTTTGCAATACTACACTTATTGACTTAAGCATGCTAGACTAGCTTTGCATCCCTGAGATGCAGTCCACTTGGTCATGATGCATCATCTATCTTTTTTTTGTGTTTGCTATTATCTTATTAAGCAATTTTGCCACTGTGTTTTGGTTGAATTTCTATCTGGATTTAGAATTAGGGTAATACCAACTTTCCAAAATAACTGTGTTAGTATTTTTCGTTATTTATTAACTTTATTGAGAAACAAATAGCAATGAGACAGTTTCAAAACCTACTAATAGGACATTTTCAGTATTTAATACATTGCATATTGTTGTCTTCATAGTGGTTATTCATAGTACAAGATGCAGACATGATATCCTGTCCAAACACTATTAGTACAGACCTTTCTTCTTATTGAATTAAGAAAAAGTTGTTGTATATCTATCCTGTTTTGTGTATACAGATACAAAATAGTCCTTTAATTGATAAGCCCCTAGCTTACTTCATCAAAAAGAGGAAAGGAATATTTCAAATACAAGCAATAAGAAATGAAAAGGGTGTAATTACCACACACCCATTGGAAATTTAGAAGATTATCAATAGCTACTTTGTTAGTACTTTTTCCCTTTTATTTTCATTGAAGAGTTTGAAGAATATTGGTGTTAGAATTTACTTGAATGTATTGTGTTATTCAGCATGAATCCATTGTGTCTTGAACTTTTCTAGTTGTTTAGTAGGACTTTTATTACTAGTACAATACAATTATCAGTTTTGGATTATTTGGTGTTTTTAAGTCTTCTTGGTTTAGTTTAGGTAGTTAATGTATATCTAGATGTCAATCTAAATTCTCTAATATTTTGGAGTATAAGTTTTTGAAGCAGTTGTCAATAATCTTCTAGAGTTTGGATGTAGTCTTTTGTGATTTCACCTTTTTATTTCTATTTCCACTGATTTGGATATTTTCTTTCCTTTTTTGAAAGATTTGGCTAAGATTTTATCTATTATATTTTTTTCTTTCAGTGAAACAGCTCATATACTTTTGGTCTCAATTTCATTAATTTCTCCTCTGACCTTTATAGTTTCTTTCTTATACAAGTCTTAGATTTGGATTTTTCTTTTTTAGAAACCTTACATACAACATTAGTGAGCTTATTCTTTTTCTGATGTGAGGATTTACAGCCACAAATTTTTCCCTTAAGACTGCTTTCACTGTGGCCTATAGGGGCCAGAGATATAGCTCAGTGGAATAAGTGCCTTCCTGGCAAGTAAAAGGTCACATGTTCAATGTCTGATACAAAGATAGATAGACAGACAGAGATATAGATAGATAGATAGATAGATAGATAGATAGATAGATAGATAGATAGATAGATAGATAGGTAGATAGATAGGTAGGTAGGTAGGTAGGTAGGTAGGTAGGTAGGTAGGTAGGTAGATAGATAGATAGATAGATAGATAGATAGATAGATAGATAGATAGATAGATAGATAGATAGATGATAGATAGATAGAGATAGTTATATCTACATGTATATAACTCATTTGGGCCAATAAGTTCTGGAGTGCTGTACAAGAATTATTGTTAGAGTCTAGAAAGTAATTTCTTCCTTCATTTTTTTTGTGTAACTCATTGTTTACTCGAATGCATATTGTTTAATTTCCTTGCATTTGCGTAATTTCTCTGATTTCTTTTACATTTATTTTTATTGTCATTGAACTATGATATGATAATATGCATGAACGTTTCTCTTCTTCAATATTTCCTTAAGTATGTTTTGTTGGTTAATATGTAATTTATTTTAGAGAAAGTTCTATGTGCTACTAAGAAAAATGTATATTCTGTTTTCATTGGGTGGAATATTTTGGATATGTGTCGAGTCCACTCATTTCACAGCTTAGTTCAACTTTAATTCAGTATTTATTTAGTTGTTTTATTTGTGAGACTGAGGTACTGAGTTTCCTCATTGTAATTGTATTGATGTTTATCTGATCTTTGTTGTACAGTAGTCTTTGGTTTAATATATTTGGAGTACAAAAATTGCTGCAAATACATTTATAACTGTTAGTTATTTATCTTTAATTGTTGCCTTAACCAACATATATTGGCCATCTTTGCCTCCTCTGACCAGCTTTGGCTTAAAGTTCTCTTTTTGTGAAAATAAAATCATTGAGGCCGGGAGATAGCTCAGTAGAATAAGTGCTTGACTGGCAAGCGCAAAGGCCTGAGTTCAATCCCCAGTTGCACAAAATTGAAAGAAAATTAGAAAGCTATTTGTGCTTGTTGTCAGGTTCCCATTGCTTGCATTATTGTTTTCTATCCTTTGCTTATTAATGAATGAATTTATTTGTTAATGTGTTTCTCGTGTACAGTATATTGTTGGACTTTGTTTCTTTATGTGCTATCAACCTGTGTGTTTTCATTGGAGAATTGAGACCATTCACATTTTGAAAGTCATTACTGAAAACTATTAACTTATTCTTATCATTGGATTGTTTCCCTTTAGTTGAGACTATTTTATTTCCCTTCTATTTAACTTTTCACACTGCATGGCATGTTTATTGAATTAGCCATTTTAGGGAGGTTCATGCCACTTTTTAGCATATCGATGAAAATTACTTAGAATGCTGGTTTGGTTATCATGAATTTCTTTAAACGCTCTTTATCATGAAAGTATCTTGTTTCTATATCAGTTTTGAAAGTTGATTTAGCAGAATACAGCAGCCTAGCTTGGAAATATAGCAGCCTCTTTCAGAGCTTGAAACACTTCATTCAAAGCTTTTCTGGCCTTTGAGATTTGAATTGATAAGTCTGCTAGGGTTCCACTGGGTTTATCTTTATAGTTGATTTGTTCGAGATGGGCATGGTGGCACACATTCTTAATCCCACTACTGAGAAAGCTAAATCAGGAGGATTATCATGAATTTGAGGCCAGCTACACTACACAGTGAGACCCTGTATCAAAAATCCAAAGCAAACTAAGGAAAATAAGTGCTTTGTTGTTTTTCTCAAACAGCTTTTAAAATTCCTTTCTTATGTTGGATTTCTGAGATGTTAGCTATGTCATGAAGAGTTTTTTTCTAAACACAGGCATTTGGAGGTCTATATGCATCACTTATCTGTATGTTAAATTATTTTCAGATTATAAAATATTTTTATAATTTGCTTTATGTTGATACAAAGTTTTTGATGTTTGAGCTGTCTTCTGACATTTTGGTCATTCTAACTAATCTTATATTGATCTTTGCATCAGCCATCAGATTCATTTTTCTTGTTCTCTTACTATTTTTAAGGAATCCCTGAAGAACTGGTCTCCAACAGCAGCTCTGCCATGTATCTGCAGAGCGGTGTTTCTGTTGTCTACACTTTCAATGGAATTTTTAATCTTCTGAAACTTTTTCATACATTTTCATGGGCTGTAATTCATATTTTGTATAATTTTGTTTAACTCAACTGGCTATTTATTAGTGTCTTCTGTACATCTGCTGATCATTTTATTAAGTTCATTACATGTTTAGTTTACAACCTTGAGCTCTCCAAGAGCCCTATTGATTTTTTTCTTCTCTTTATCATGTTGAATAACTCAGCTATGTGAATTTTAATTTCTTCCCCCGTTAATGCTCTGTGAATCAGCTTTGAGAGAGTTAGGGGATTTGGGAATCATTTTAATACCTTGTCTCTTGTTTTAGGGGACTTTGTTATTGTTTTAGGGGTGCTTAGGTTTGCATTTTGATTACAGTGGAATACATCAATGCTCTTATGGAGAACTCTTTGGTTAGTGTCTGCCTTTCAGTGACACACTTTGTGCATGTCCAACCTTAGGACTTTGCCTCTGGACCAAGACCTAAGACTTCCATTTATTCTAGATCAGAGGTTGCTGCAGTGTATTGGGCCCACCACTCAGGTCCCTGTGAATTAGCCACAGTGTGGCTAATAATACAAAGGCAACACAAATATTATCATGCAGAGAAAAACAATTATAGCAACACCCCTCCGTGTTGGCAACAGCAGTGAAATCAACAATAGCAATGTTAAAGATAACTTAGACATTGACGTAATGTAGTGCTCCTAGCCCTAGAAAAGAGATCTTACTCATAATATAAACACTAAGACAAAGTAAAGATTATCATAAGTAAATATCTGCAAAGACTAATATACAATAAATTTAAAAACTATGCCTCCACTAAAGTCATAAAAGTATTCAACAGTTAATAGCATAGAATTAACTAAAGACAGATAGAGCTGAATGGCTACACTGGTAAAGATAAAGAGGGTGGGATAACAGAGAATACAAAAAAGGAGAATTTTAAAAATTAATTAATAGGGGCTGGGGAGACAGTTCAGTGGCTTAAACACTTGCTTGGCAAGCACAAGGTCCCGAGTTCAATCTCTGGTATAGAATAAATAAATAAATAATAAAAGTTAGTTAATGGACAATGACAAAGGAGAGAAGAAAGTGAAATATGATAATATCCCAGTTCACAGACCAAAGCATTCAAAAAAAATTTTCTTCTCCCTGTCTCAAATTCCCCATGATGTGATGATATGACAATAGTCATCTTCCCTAGAATTATGGAATGAATTAAGTCATGAATGGAAATATCTGTAAATAATCCCTTTGAGGAATACATTATAATTAATAGTATTAGATAAAAATAACAAAAAAAAGAACAAAAGAAAAGAAAAATGAATTAACCAACAGGATGAAATAAAAAAAGAAAAACCCACCCCCCACCCCCCCAAAAAAGAAAAAATATATAGCGTTCAAACCAAGAAAAATTTTTGAGTGATTTCTTTTGAGGATATGCTCTTGAAATCCCGCAAGTTATGCTCACAGGGCCTGGTTTCTCACCATAGAGACTAAGGCATGTGTCCTTCCTGGCCTGAATTTATACCCCATGGGGCTTAAGGTTTGCCTGCACCCTCTCTGTGGCCACCTGTCCTGGTTGTATCTCTCCTGGTCATCATGGTAAAGTAACACTGGAAACCCTGACATAGAGTTGCTCAGCAGTTCCTCTGTAACTCAATCTTAATTAACTCCTTCTTAAAATGATGTTTGATTAAACACTCTCTGGAAATATTTTAAAGACTGCACTGAGATTTTTCTAACTTCCTGCAAAGGAGTAGCTTTCAGAGTAAAATCCCGTGCTGATTTAGGAGTTTGCATAGCTGTGCTTCTGGCCCTGTTCATTGCTGCTCCCTGGAGCTGCCCGCTCTCTGCAGCTTCATTCACCCCTGGGGCATTGAACTAAGTCATGAGCATGGTTTCCTGGCACCACTGCTGCCCCAGGCCAAGGGGAAAAAAGAAACACAGAGAAGGCTCAGAGGCAGAGGTGGTCTCCATCAGTGGCTGGATTCCTTGGGTGTTGAGTTGGTCTGGAGCCAGGGGGAGGGCTGCAGAAATGGGTTCAATCTTATGAGTCAATTGTAAGCAAATAGTATGTGATTCTTACAATCATTTGTAAGAATATCACAATGAAAAAATAAGTGATACCTAATAAAACTGTATAAAATCTTGTCACTAGTGTGACTCAGCATGCTGAGAGATGATCATACAAATATTTAAGAAATTTAAAATGAAAAATTCAGGGCAAATGAGCAGAGACTCAATAATTCAGCCACAGAACAATGAAATTGGCCATGACCTAGGTACATGAGCTATTAATTCATTAAATAACAAAATCCTTATAAATCCACTCAATGACTGGCTTCTTTTATTCTTTTTCTTTTTCTCTCTCTTTCTTTTTTTTTTTTTTTTTTTTTTTTTTTTTTTTTTTTTTTTTTTTTTTTTTTTTTTTTTTTTTTTTTTTTTTTTTTTTTTTTTTTTTTTTTTTTTTTTTTTTTTTTTTGGCAGAACTGGGAATTGAACTCAGGCCCTTGTGCTTTCCAGGGAAATGTTTATTCCACTGAGACATCTCCCTGGCCCAAGGATTGGCTTCTTGAGAAAAGATAGAAGCAGAAGAAGCAGCCCAGCTGTTCTATGACTTGACCTCATATACTCAAAAATCCTCTGCATAGAACATAACTACTCCCAAAACAGAAACTTGGGACCTAGAAGCAGTGTGTTTAATATCTACAGTTGTGCAAAAGGAACTCCATCCTCCTCCATCTTGCTATCCAATCAGCCAAGAGCTCCTCGCCCAGCTACCAAATGAGTGGAAACCATACCTGGGCTGTTTTTCTCAGCTCCTGGTCTACTTGCTGGTCAACCTCACAATAAAGCTCTTTCATTTTGAAAAACTGGTGCAACAGCACCACTGGGAAGGTAGGTCTAGCAGAGAGCCGGCCCCTCACTTCATTGGTTCTCAGTTCTTTGTGCTCTCGATGAAAATTCCGTTAAGACACATAGATGATCATGAAGAAATACAGGTGGAATATACAGAAAGGAAAGAATTCCCCTTCAACTGAGAAGTCAGGTACCGCCACCAAGGGGCAGAGAACTATGACAATTGCAATGTTTATTGCCCTTTCTCCTGGGAGACTCTGAAATGTCAATATCACAAAAATGTCTTCCTTGTTCTTTTCAAGTGTGTTTCTTCAGGGGCCTTGATCATATAAGAATCTAAATATGTTCTCAGCCCAAGGACTGGAGATCTTTGAAAATGCCCCCTTTTATATTAGTGGGTATAACCATAGCACTCAGAAATGCTGTGACTTGTTTTGAAAACATGTCCAGGTGACCAGATAATGGAAGGAAAATACCCAGTGTGTTACTTCAAAATGTCACTGTGCTCTGTGGGATCACCTTTGGTCTGAGACTTAAGGAATGATAAGTGTGTTGTACGTGGAAGTCTCTTTTTACTCAGATATCCTGGTAATTTTGCAACCCTCCTCATTGTCCCTCAGGGCTGCTAATTTCTGACTACCTGCCTAAAAAGTAGTAAAGAAGAACAAAAGACCAAAAGATTCAATATTTTATTACATGAACTCATTTATGCGTAAAGTAGATGCTAATACTGTTATACACATTTCACAGAGGAAGAAACTGTGAAGTGGAGAGGGAACATAGCTCTCACCAGGGTTAACAAGGTCAGCAGTGGCTGAGCTGGGGTTCAAGCCCACTCTGGTTGCAGAAGCTACACTGCCAGTCAGGGAAGCTAGATCAGTTAAAAGAGGACTTTTCTGTTTGTAAATTCTACTCTCAAGTATGTAGAATTCTGAAAGTTCTTGCTGTAACACATATGGCATAGGGTATGGCAATTTAAACTAGGATCTATTTGTCAGATGAAGTAGAAATTTCCAATGGGAAGATGAAGTACGCATACAATTAAAGACTATGTCTCCTAAATCAATAAAAATTGATTAACAAATAAGCAGTGGCCCTTTATCTGCTTCAGTCAAGTTCAGTCCCTCCTTGACACTATGGTAGCGAGAATGCTAATTGGGCTCAATACATTCTCCGAAAGCAGATGCATTGCCAGTGTGGACTGCTATGTGCACTCTCAGGAAACCCACTTACTTGAAAGTGGATTGTCTCTGTCTAAGTTTACACTGCAGAGAAAAGCAGATAAGACTTTTGAATAGGGATGGAAAGGAAGAATTCCTGACTCCATAACCCCTCTAGTTCTTCTGCCTAGACCCCAAACCAGGGTCACAAAGTCAAGTTTGCAGTCCAAAATGATAGAAGATATCAACAGTCTTCTGCCATGCCAGGGCCTCACACAGGACCCTCACCAGTACATGTGATATGAATGCTTGCGTTTGTCTAATTTCTTGCTTCAGAGACTTCCTTTTCTCATTTCTTTGTGACTCCTCAATTACAATGAAGCCAAAGGCCCCAACTGGTTATGCTCTCCTGCACACTTGCTCACTGGAAATCCTAAATTATGACTGACTGACACAACGTGTCATTCTCTCATTCAGATTGTACTTTCAGCCTACAAACATTTAACTGAGCATATGGCATACATGCTAACTTCTGGTATGCATACAGAATATAGTTTAGGTCAAACAATATATCTTTAATTGGTTAAGTTTTGTTCTCAACGATTTAAAATATGTTTACTCACAAATATCAGAAAATTAGGAACTTGTTTAAATAAGTAATAACCGAATTTATTAAAGAATATATTATTTTCAAAATTTCAAAAATTGTGAAAATTTACACCACAGATAAGCTGCACTACCCATCCCTTAAAGTGCAGAGAGCTAATTTCCCCAACCCTAAAAAGATTGATTGGCAATCATTTTAGCCTTAAAAAGTATGGAGATTGTCCTCACTACGATCAGGACCTTGTTTTACCTCTCTGCCTCATGTTTTTGAGTACTATCTACAAGAGCCACTTTTTTTTTTTCAGAAAATAAGCAGTGAAACAAAATAATGACATATTGTTCTGTGGAAAATGTATTCACCTAAACTAAATTCTTCTAGGTTGACATAAGAAGTAATCTAGAGGGGGCCAGGGAGATGGCTCAGTGGAATAAGCATAAGGGCCTGAGTTCAATCCCTGGTTCCACCAAAAAAAAAGAAGTAATATAGAGTTCAACTTAATCAGCAGTTTAAGAACATCTATTTTTTACATAGCATGTTATTTAAAAATTCAAGAAATTGAGTAGTGATGCAGGATAGGAGACATATCACATTCTTCAGCAGAGCTGGGCCACATGAAAGTCCACTGCAACATTGGAAAGTGAGCTGCAGTGCCCAAGAAATTGGGTTGGAGCCCCACATACCTTGCCAAGCCTAAATACTGGCAAACTTGGACTAGAGCACCCACACTTGAGGAATATAAAGAAATATATCATGAGTATGCCTTTTCAAAACAAAAAGTACTGAGGAAAAAATTTTAAAAATTATACTAGGCAAATCTCTGAAAATAACTTACTATAGGAACCAGAAGAAAATGTCGCAAGAAAGTTTACTATTCTCAAAAGAGATTTGACATGCAAGTCCTAAAAGTCAAAGCAGCAGAAGCTTTCTTTTTGTGAATGCTTCATCCATTTGCTTTTTTATGATTTTTCTCTCTGAAATATTAGCATTTAAAGAATACAATGGTGCAACATGTAATTATAGTGGGTGTAATGTATAAATTATGAGCCAAGAGGATATGTTATACAAGTGTAACAGTAAAAACAAAAGTTGGACAACAGTAGTTTCAAATGTTTAGTGTTGGGTGATAAAGAAGAGAAAGGTATGAGTGGCAGGCATATGACCAGGACAAAAGTGAAACACACACACACAAAAAAAAAAAAACTCTCAAAATTTATGAAGCAGAAATAACCTTTGATAGAACTTATGGAGAAGGAAATAGAACAATGGACATTAGCCTATTATTTATATAAGTAACTGATTGAAGTTGAAGCATAAACCATAGATGAAGAATATATTGAATTGCTAGTTTAAAGAAATGTATAAGAAAGATACTTATCAAAATGTCAAAATCAAAAAGCACTGTCACAAGTTGGAGAACACTAAAGAGATATAAACATTAACCACACTGGATCCTAGAAGAGGGTCTCACTATGCAATTCAGACTCGTAGTGATCCTCCTTTTTCAGCCTCCCCAACACTGGGATTACAGGTGTGTGCCACCATGCCCCAATTTGGTGGCCAGCTCAGAATGCCCAGGGGTGCGGCTGGTAGGGCACGTGATGCAGAGGCTCAAACCTCAGTCACTGTGCTTGCCGAAGCAGGTACTTAGTCTGCTGAACTACCTCACTTACGCTTAATGGTGGATTGGCACAGCATATGCTCCTCAAGTCTCCTGCATGTTGCTGTGGTAGTCACATATCCCTGGTGATCCTCAGGTCAAGGATGGATGGCCAGGCTCAGCAGAGCTCTAGTAGCAAGACTAAAGCTATTGAGTCTCCCTGGCTGTCTTAAAGGCAAGGAAGGGCAGTCGGACTCAGTGGAGCTCTGCAGGGAATGCTGAGGGCATAGGGCTAGGACTTCTCAATCTCCCAGCAGTCTTCAGAGCAGGAAGGGACAGGTGGACTCAGTGAAGCTCTGACCGAAAGGTACCAGGATTAGTTATTTTTTTTTAAAATATTACAGTAAAAGACACTTCTCCATTAAATTCCCTCACTTCACGCACACATATCCCATTGTTCTTCCTACTTCCTGCAACAGTTCTGGAAGTCCTCTTCACTGAATATCTTCAATTGTGTTGTTGGGGCTGCTTACCAGTCCTGGATGGACTCAACTAATTATGTTTCATGGTTATTTTGAAGGTCCTACAGTGCCAGATTTGATGAATGAGAGTCGTGTTTTCATGAGTCTGACTCTTCAGTGGGTCTCACTGGGCAGCAGCATTCATCTTAGTTTTCATCACATCCCATACAGACACACATGAGAGAAACTTTCCAGAATCAGTACAGAAAGTGGCGCAAGTGATAGGGTGAGTGTGTTCAACCTGGGGGTGGGGAGTGGAGAGCACTGTCCAGGGACTCACGGCAACATATCCTTTATTCTATTAAACTTTTAATTTCAAATATTTTGATTGCCACGTGTGTATATTTGCGATCCTCTTAAATTTACAAAGACACACTTTTTTCCAATTTTCCATAACAGAATTATTGATAAAACTAAAATTAAGTTGTGAAGTATAAAAACTTCATGGCTTATAAAAGAAATCAAAACATACACTCTATTAGGATAGTGAAATAGGAGATATTTTTGATAGGAATATATACATACAAAGTTACAGTGAGAAGTAAGTGTATGTCTATTAATCCTTCACTTCTGATAATAAGAAAAACACTTGAAATAATATTGTACTTAAGAAAAAGTAATTAAAACTGTCTCATTGGTATTTTTCTCAATAAAATTAATTTAAAAAAGAAAAAGTAGTCTTTTAATCTTATTATAAAAATCCAATAATTTTTGTAAAAAATTAATAATGCTACAAAATAACTTAATGAATTTATGTACTGTATGTTTTTCAGAAATGAAATAAAATGTAAAAAGTACAAATGAGTAAAATGTAGGTGAAATAGAACAAAAAATGAATATAATAATGTATATGTATAATAAACATCAAAATTGAGGTTAAAAAATATACTTTATGATTATAAGGTAAAACCATCTTGATAGAGTGCTTGAGTTAGTGGGGCTATAGTATCCTGTGTTACTTAACATAATACAATTTAAAAATATAAAACAGAAATGATGCCTGCACATTATGCCTATAACATTGTGGAAACTACTCAATTTTTTTCATAAACTAACAAGTTCTAAGGTTAAAACTAGAGACAAGACCACAGCAAATTTGAAAAAGAAAACAAATCTCTCTTATTAATATGACTACTTCAAATTCAATTCATTAATAAATAGAGTTACTCACTTTAAATAAGTAAAGATTATACCAAAAATTCAGATATTGGATTGGGAGCCCTCTTAATGCAATTATTCAAAACATAGTCTTAATAAGAAAGAATAAATAATAAAACATAATCACTCAGATATTTCAAGCAATTTAACAGTGTTCACTATCTCTCATTATTTAAATCATTAGAAAATTAAAAATAGATTTGTTCTCATATGATATATTTAGGCAATTTAATAATTCAAGACTCAGACCAAAATGGAAGTATTAGAAGGAAACTTTTTGCTCTTATCAATAACAAATATATATATATATATATATATATATATATATGTATATATATATATTCAGAAAATTCAATAAAATATGCTCTACAACTCAGAAATAATAAAGCATAGTAAAGTGATCAGATGCATGAAAAATAGATAAGCTTAATTGTTTTTACACAAACTAGCAATAATAAAATAGCAACAGAATTTATTTAGAAACTTGAAGTTTTTTAAATTTTATTTTATTGAGAGACAGATGTCAATGAGACAGTTTCAAAGCTGATCAACAGGACGGTTCCAACAATTAATACGTTTTACATTGTTATCTTCCCAGCAATCATCCATACTACAAGAAGCAGACAGGATATCCTGTCCAAACACTATTGCTACCAATCATTCTTCTCATAGAATTAAGTGAAAGCATCTGCATATCTATCCTAACTATTCTGTATATACAAATACAAAATGGTCCTTCCTTTGTATCCCCCTTTTTTGTTTAGTCCTGTCAGAGATGGGTATTCTATTGGCAGAATCTTGAAATTTTAACAAGAAGTAAATATAAAACTTTTTCAAATATATTAAAACTACTTATGAAATCATACTGAACAATAGAAACATTCTAATTCATATTTCTTCATTCCATTTTAGCCATTTTTATCATACCATATTAAACTTCAGACAGTACATTGTAGAAACCTTAAAGAAGTGTTTCCATTGATGTGGGAAAGTACCTCATCTCTTGACACCTAAATATCAAAACTGGTAACAATATCAATTTTCTCCAGTTGGAAAATGCAGCAATTAATTAAAGACTATACATGAAAATGAGAACTATTTTTCCCAAAGAGATTTACTAATTATGCTGAAACATTGGTATAATAACCTGTAGAAAGTTGTCTTGTAAAAAGTGGTCTTTGTAGAAAGTAGTCCACTTCGATGTTGACAGTAGAGTCTGGAGAAAGCAATAGGGACACAGAGTAGAAAGGCAAGAGTCACATTTTCTTAAGAAACAGAATGTAATGACTAACTCAAAGTTGCATCCATAGATAAAGAACAGGAAGGATGAGGAGGCAGAATTCTAGCTGAGGTGAGCATGTCCAGCCAGGAATTCAATTTGATATGCTCAGGTCTTCAAGTATTTTAGAACACAAATGTCTAAAATTTCATTTTGGATGCTCTGCTCAAAAAAAAAAAAAATGTATGTTAATCTTCATGTCTCTTGTCCTCATCTCTACCCCCAAATGCCTACTTAACATCACCCCAAATTTCCATATACACTCACTACTAAAAATATTCTTAAGACACAGTATTGATGGAAACTAAGAAAAATATTTTTGTTCCACATTCGTGTCAGTGTGAGACAGAGATACCCCTAAGAAAAGGAGAAACCCTTTGTTAAAAAGAAGAAGTTTCAATAGAGGTAAATAAGCCTTCCTTTAGAAGCACACAATTGTTGGGAATGGCTTTAATGTTTTTGTGGCTCAGGAAACTCTCTCAACTTCACATAAGTTGCAGTTAACAAGACAAAAATTAATAGTGGGATTGCACCCTTTTATGAAGCTAGATCTGAAGTTGTAGAGTGATGAAAATGAAGTAAATTCAAAAAAGCTTGGACTATGTATTCCTATGTATTCCTTTAGTCTTCTCATTTCAATAGAGTCAAGTTCACTTTGTTTTACTGTTGTTTGCTAGAAATTTTTGATGTGCTGAAATCAATCAGTAGAATCATATGATTAAAAATATGCATCAGAGTGTGTTGGCACCCAAAACAATTATTCTTACCGGAGTATCTTAACATAGTCTAGAAGTCATCTGTCTGTTGTATGCAAAAATCAAGTAAAGCAAGCAGATTTTTACAGCCTATGTCTAGTACTACTTGGACTGCTAAGAGAGACTTATGAAAGTACAGACTACCTTCAAAGGAAAGTGAGTGCATCGTACTACCCTATGGCTAACACTCCTGCAACTAGACTAACTACTCTTTTTTTTTTTTTTTTTTTTTTTTTTGGCAGAACCGGGGATTGAACTCAGGCCCTTGTGCTTGCCAGGGAAGCACTTATTCCTCTGAGCCATCTCCCCGGCCCCTAGACTAACTACTCTTACTGTAGAACTACATTTGTTAGTATGGTTCAACAGTATTTTGATATTTTACTACTCTTTTCTATAAGAAAAAGTATGATCTATTGACACGAGACTAACAGTCATCTTAATGATTTTATTTCTCATGGCACATTAATAAATTTGCATTCATTTTCTTGTGAATTGATATTGTCCCTGAATGACTGAATTCCATTCAATTAAATAATAAACTTAAGTGTCTGGACACGGTACATGAAGAACTACAACACTACTAATTATGACTCATATCCTGCTCCTTTTCTTGTGAAACACACATTCTGCTACTATAGTCATTCTTTCAAATGAGTAAACATATTTACCTGCATACATCTTGATTTCAAGGGAAAAAAAGAAAATGTAACAGTTATAGCAAACACTTAAGGTGTTTGCTGAAAGCTCATTTCAAATGAGCTTTTTTCTGACATAGTCGCAAAAAGTTATATCTGCATATGAATTTTTGTTAGCCTATCTCAACAAGCCCCTTTCTTGACTGAATCCCATCTTTGAAATGAAATAATAGAGTGGAAACTGATCACACTACAGATCTAATGAATCCAGAACTCTGGAGACAGTGGCCGGCAGTCTGTGACTATACATGCTCTCCTGCGATTTGAACACAAGCCAGAAGGCATGAAGTTGTGGCAACCTTGAAAGAATCAACAAATGGGATCAACTCTTCTTAAGGAACTTCTGCATGTCAAAAGAAATTGTCAACAGAGTGAAAAGACAACCCACAAACTTTGAAAAAATCCTAACTAATAAGCAATCAGACAGAGGACTACTGTCTAGAATTTATAAAGCACTAAGATTAACAGGGCCCTCAAATTTAAAGACCCAATTCAGAAATGGGCATATGAGATGAATACACACTTCTCAGAGGATGAAATTAAAGAAGCGAACAAATATATGAAAAAATGCTCCACATTGCTAGCCATTCGTGAAATGCAAATAAAAACAACACTGAGATATCATCTCACTCCAGAAAGAATGGCTATCATAAGGAAATCAACCAACAATAAATGTTGGAGAGGTTGTGGAGAAAAGGGAACACTTCTCCACTGCTGGTGGGAATGTAGACTGGTACAACCATTGTGGAGGTCAGTGTGGAGACTCCTCAAAAGAGTAGGACTAGAAATCCCATTCAAGCCAGCTATCCCCCTACTGGGAATTTTCCCAAAGGATCTGGATACATTGTATCATAGATATATATGTGTACCTATGTTTATAGCAGCGCAATGTGTGATAGCAAAATCTTGGAAACAACCAAGATGTCCATCACATGAGGAATGGTTGAAAAAGATGTGGTATTTCTATATAATGGAGTATTACTCAGCTATTAAGAATGATAAGTTTGAAGCGTTTATACTGAAGTGGATGCCACTTGAACATATACTCATAAGTGAAATAAACCAGACACACATGTGTAAATATC
>PVKA01024101.1:0-34645 GCA_004027165.1 Ctenomys sociabilis
AAAAAAAAAAAAAAAAAAAAAAAAAAAAAAAAAAAAAAAAATAAAGTGCTCACTTTGCAAAGGAGGAGATAGACTGTGATAAATACTGTAACAGGAAAATACATACTTTCTTCAGACTTGGGCAAGATTAGAAAATACTTCAAAGACCATTTGAATTTGAGGATTGGTGTATTTGTGTAATTTAACAGAGAAAGGGAAATACAGAAGAAGTTGATAATATTTAAAATGGAGCTGGAAGAACAGATAGTACAAAACAAGTACATGGGACCAAAGAGCATTTTGATTCAGCAAACAGTTTTACCATGAGCATTGCCAATAATAGAATGGAATTGGGGAAGTGGCAAAAAGAAATGTTCAAAAATGTAAGGGTGACAGTTTAGATCATGAAAAGTCTTTTATGGTATACTAAGGTCCTCGGAATTCTTTCTGGAAATAGTGGAAAGCCACAACAGAATTATAAGCAGATAAAATTTTGTTAAGATACATGTTTCAGAAATATCATTCTCTGGAGTAAAGCATATATGAGGTCTGATACAGGGGATAAGGTACTAAACTAAGACACTGGCATCAGAAGGGAAAGAACTGAAGTTAATGAATAGAACCTAATGACTAATTGTCTGTGTTGGGATTCATGGTGAAAAAAAGTTATGAATTATGATGTTTTGGTTGCAAGCTGAAGAAAACTCAATCTCTGTATTGGATAAACCAATAAAGGAGATTTATTGACCCATCTAGCTAGAAAGTCAGGGGAAAATAAGTGATTACCAGGATGATTGATTCAACCCAGGAATGTCATTAAGAACACATTTCTTTTTCATTTCTTTTGCCTTTCATTCTTTAGTATTAGCTACATGTTCAAATGGTTGTTGTCAATAATTGCTCTGGCTACAAGTTTTACCACCTATATCCAAGAAAACACAAGAAGAGTGATTTTTTAAAAGTTCTTTTTTGGAAGAAAGAAAATTCCTTTTCCAGAAGCATCAATAATAGAGTCACATGTCTATACATAAATTAAAAATGATTGCAGGAGTAATCATGCAGCTAATTATATTAAGAGGAAGACATATGTCTACTTCTAGAGCAAAAAGGAATCAGTTTATCCCAAAGCTGGCATGAGGAGGCACAGGTATCCCAATGAAAACTGAAGTGATTGCCCAGAATAAAAAAATGGAGGCCGAGAAAGTTATCATAATAACTACTACAAAGAAGAAGTCAAGGATGATTTCCAGATTTCTGGCTTGTATGATTATAATTTAATGATATCATTCATTGAGTTAGGGAACAAATGAGTTTGAACACTTTTGAAGGGGAATTTTATATGTTCTCTTTGAGTATGTTGAGTGGGGGTGGGAGGATGAGAGAATGTCCACCAGTATTGCACTATAAGACATGTTAACACTAACTTCTTCAGCATATGAAAAATACCACAGGGAAATTTGGATTCATATGAAAGAACAGAGTCTTAGAAAGGTAAACATATGAGTAAATAGAAAAGATTTTTCTTCCTCATTAAAAAAAATTTAAAGAATTTATTTAGAGCAAAAAAAAGCAGCACTCATATAGGGTCTTAGTACATTCTAAACCTTAAAACAAATGTCTAAAATAAAACAAGTGGAGGTAATAAGTCAATAACAGAAATACAGTGAAATCCTACAAACAAAAACATGGATGGGGAAATAGAAATTTTTGTGCCCGACGGCCACACAGTAGACATGCCATTTCTGGACACTATCTCATGACTTCTTTTAAATTGAGAGAAAAACAAATTCTGTCTTCCAACATTCCTTCCAAAATCAAAATTATTCTCTCCTAATGTCCTCAAAGTCTTGAAATAGCTCATAGTTAACATAGAACATGTTCCTATTTTAAACCTGTAAATAGCACACAATTTGAAGGCCTGGGCTTTCACTCAAAAGATTTGTAGGCCCCAAATTCTGGCTCTGACATTTTACTTATATTTGGAAAATGTCAAAGCCAAACTAGTTGAGATTTTTAATGTCTTAAAGGAATATGCTATATATAGCCTATATATTCTCTATTTTGGTTCAAACAATGTGCACACAAGCACTTACTTTGGAATATCAAAAAATACTATAAAATGAATAAAGTGGAAAATTCAGTTCTAAAGTCTGCAATGAGGACGGCAGATCACACCTTCTGTCCCTTTCATAGGCATTAAAATCCTGGCCCTCAGTCCTCAAGACTCTATTCATACACCCGGCATTGAATCTCCCATAATCTCACTTTTTTTTCTCGTGGTCACATTCCTTTTCCTATAAAAAGCTATTTCTGCTTTTTGTCTTTCTCTCATCTTGTTATTCATCTCATTGCTGCTTTTGTTGTTACATTTACCCAGGATTTCTAAGTATTTATATCAGAAAACATGCTCCAGTTGGTTAGCTCAGTCTGCCATAATGTAGGAACCAATTTTTCATTCATGCCGGAAAACTATTTCAGATATTTCCCCCCAACCACCTGTTTTATTATTTTCCAAAGTGTATTACCAATACTACTTTTAAGACTTAAAAATACTACTTAATTAGTGTTTTAAGTAAAAACAAAACATACTGTCTGTTACATTCCCTTCTCTGTAGTGGTCATACACAACTTTACTACATTGTTAGAGAATACTGAGGAATTGGGCCAGGGAAGAGAGAAGGTTTGGGGTAGCAACTATATCTAAATTTAGTAAAGTCCTTCCAGTTAGGCAGCGGGCCATATAACACCCATCCTTCCTCCTTATTTTCTTCTACTTCCCTTTTATTTTAGTAACTAAAGTAGTAAGTTATTTCCTACCCTCTGTTTTTTTAATCTCTTCATAGACCTAAGTGTAGGAATCCTAAATTTTACCTAACAATTCTTTTTGTTGTCTGTCTTTCTGAGGATAGATTCCTCAGAATTTACTCTCTTGAAATTGCTACAGCTTTATTATTTTCTCAGAGGATTTCCCCCATGTAGTTTCATATCCTGGCTTAATCATCCTGTCTCCAATTACCTCTCAGAGATTAGTTGTTTCCCGACTCTACCCCGCTGTGTCCCTGTGCAATGCTCTCAGCCTCCCAGCCTGGGTCACTACACATCCCCTTGGTTTTTTTTTTTTTTTTAGATAAGATCTTACATTGTAGTGCAAACTGGCCTTGAACTTGCTATGTAGTCCAGGTTGGCCTGGAACTCACAGTGATCCTTCTGCTTCAGTTTCCCTAGTGTTGGAGCTATGAGCATGTGCCACCATGACCAGTTTAACGTGTGGTATTTTAAACCTTTTTATTATTTTTATTTTAAGATCCATAGGAGAAAGAATAGTCTCATGAACACCCTATGTACATTATCCAGCTCCAACAGTTTCAACTGTTCATCAATCTTGTTTGATCTAGAACTACCATAAAACAAACCCCTTATGTCCTATACATCCTTTTGTATTTCCATATTTAACTTTTAAAAAGGGAGTGTCTTTTTAAAAAGTATAATTATAGTATCATTATCACATCAAAAATAAGAATCTTGAATACTTTCTTATGCTCTTAAATATCCAAATAGTTTTTTCAATTATGATCCAAATAAGGTCTACCCCCATCGCTTGTTGATGTATCTCTTTCCTCTCTTTTGAAAAAGACAAAAGTTAAATATTTTGTGTTATGGAAAAAATTAAATTTGAGAAATAGCATAGGGGATGCCTAAGATGGGCCATGTTCTCTAAATATTAGCTGTTAACTAATACCCTCTGCCTCCTCTAACTTCTAGTAATATGTGTGTATGTGTGAGCATATGCACACACATACACATACTCATTTTACTTACAGACACAGGCAGCTGGCTGGATTTGACCCATAGGCTGTAGTTTGTTAGCCTTTTTTTAAACCCAATGCATTATATTTATACATACTTATTAAGTGCAGTAACAATTTGACATACATATGAAATCTGTAGTGATCAAACCTATTAGTATTTCCATCTCCCTAAACATCATTTTTATGTTTTTGGTCTCTACTACTATTCTTTTAAGTAATAACTATAGAAAATAAACCACTATGCTTTCACTTCACGCTCGCCCTTAAAATTTCTTTCAAGGTCAGACAGCCTAATGTTATCTTGGGAACCTTAACCATAACACCTTGAGATCAGTGTCCATCTCAATCTCAGCCAGGATTCCTGTAAAACCCTTTAGAATCTCTGCTCCTAAGATGCCCTCACATTGACAGCTCCTAAAACTTGTCCTCACCCTCCACCACAGTTATTCATCCTCATTTTATTTTCCATCTTGAAATTCCAACATCATTCACCTGGAAGATTAGACAGGGCTAATGGTTGAAGATAAACAAATGATACTGAAATACAAAGAAATGGAATACATAGTGCAAATATTGGACCATTTTATTCAAGAATAAGATGAGTTAGGTGTTAAAATTTATAAATATGAACACTTAATTTTTACTGATAATGTGGTGAATTGTGGACTCGTTGTTGACAAAGTTAGCCACATATAAATGAAAGGCAAACATTTGTGTGTGATAATACAGGCAAGCTGTATGGTTTTAGAAGAAAAATGTAAATTATTTGTAAAAGGAACAGAGAATACAGAGTCAGCTCATATACTACTGTAAAATACAGGGAAAGATAGGTTGTCTACAGTTATATATGTTAAAGATGTTAATCAGCCTGAGATCATTTGTCCAGCAATTAAAAAAAGGACTGTCTAACCCAGAATTAAAAAGAAAACCTCTGAGATACTGCTGATGTTAATAAAGATAATAATGATGATCAAAAGAAAGAGGAGGAGGAGGAGGTTTAAAAAGTTATACTCTGGACCAGGGATATAGCTCAATGGCACAGCACCTGCCTGGCAAATGTGAGGTCCTGAGTTTAATTCCCAGTACAAAAAAAAAAAAAAAAAAGTTATACAGTAAAGCTCACAGCTTTTCTGTGCAATGACCATATCTGACGTAAACAGTGAAAAGGAGAAAAATGCTTATTTTTGGTTCAGGGTTGCAGAGATTTCAGTCTCTGGTTGGCTGGCTTTAAGGCAGAAACCTGGTAGAAGGGTGTGGTGGAGGAAACTGACCAGAGAAAGCCAGGAAACAGCACAGGGGAGAAGCTGGAACAGAAGGGGCCAGGAGCCAGACAGATACAGTGCCTAAGGCCACATCTCTATCACCCATTCAGACATACCCAAGAGTGTTCTTTACAATCTCCTAGGTGATTCTAAAGACAATCAAGTTGAAAATCAAGATTAGCTATCACACTCACAAACTTTAACAGAAAAATTTCTCATATTTTCAACTCATGTAAATACTTGTACATTTGATTATTTCATCTCCCTGGCTTCAGAAACTCAGAAACAATAAAAATATTTTTGCTAGTCTTCACATATGCTAACATTATATGTTAACTCTGTGTGAAGAATAATTACACCAATAACTAGCTTCAACTTCTGAGTCAGGTATTATGATTCCCCTAATTTTTCACATGAAAAAGCTAAGGTAATTTATCCAAGATCACACAGTAGAAAGTGGCAGAGTCAGGTTTCAAACATAAGTGTTTCACAGGAGCCCACATATTCAGGAATGAAAGGCAAATCCCAGAGGCCATAAATAAAGTTATGTGGGTTGGAGGTGGTTCTTGCTTCCCTAGCCTATAAGTAACAGGTTATAGAGAGACAGGTAGTACTGGCAGGAACAAGAACTGATGCTGAAAGCAGAAGACAGGAAAGGGAACTGAAGGCTGAGTTGCCCCAGACCCTTGACAATAATTATTGTCTGTTTGATTTACTCTCTAACCATTCTGTGAATAGTCACACTTCACTTTCCAGGTGAAGAAACTGAGGCTTTAAAAGGTTGAGTACATTTCTCTAAGTTGCACAATTAGTAAATATTTGATCCAAGGTTGGAGTACAGATCTATCTGGCACCAAAGCTTAATTATCCCCTTACTGTAACAAAAACACACAAACTGAAAAACTTACAATGCATCCTATCCAGGCCACCCCACAGAGAAGGTCACATTCCTGAACATGCTACATTGTTATGGGTTAGATCAACATTGTCCCTCACAGGCCTCCTGTGCTCACGTAAGGAGCTTGTGGGGCTTGTGAGGGTGACAGGATTATGAGGGTGGTATACATAGTTAGGAGGTGGGGTCTGGTAAGAAGAGACAGGTTATTAGGCATGTTACCTGGAGTGGTGTATCTCCCTGGCTCTTCTGTCTTTCTCTGCTTCCTGGCCATCACGATATGAGCAGCTTTCCTCTGGAAGTTTCTTCCATCATCCCTTCCTGCTTTGGAACTGGCCAATTGTAGATTAAAATGTGAAATGTGATCCAAAATAAACCTCTCCTCTTTTGGATTGGAGGTATTATGGCCCAGCGATTAGAAGGTGACTTGAATAGTGTACTGGAACTTGAGGGCTTTGCCAAAAGCATAAAGGGTTGAATATAAAAATGGTACAACAATAGACGGGTTAAATTAACAACCATAATAATCAGGAAATTGCTATCGTATGTTGACTACTCATTGTTTAAGAAAGGAGGATGATCTACGACATATTTCAAAAAGGCAAAAAGTAAATATGCTTAAAGCATTCTCCTGAGTGAAATATTTCTTTTCTTTTTTTTTTTTTTTTGGCCGAACTGGGGATTGAACTCAGACCCTTCCACTAGCCTGCGGAAGCATTTATTCTACTGAGCCATCTCCCTGGCCAAATATTTCTTTTCTAATGATGAATAAAAAATTTTAAATGGGGAAATGGTATAAATAGACATATTAAAATAAAAGTTAACATTATTTTGTGTCACAGGGTCCAACAAAGATGATTTTAATATTTTAAAAGCAAGTAAGTCCATACTTTAATATAGAGTCATATAGTATTTTAAATGTTTCTACAAAATATTAAAAAATATAATTTATCAGGAACTCTAATTATTATAAAAATAAAATAGTTAAATTTTTCCCATATTATAATTACTTGATAAAAGGATACTGGCTACTTTTCAGAAAAAAAATGTTTGAACTTAAAATTCAGGTATTCTGTGTCATAATTTAGAACATTTAATTAATAAGAAGTAATTGATTTTGAATAGGTCTTCTAACTGGCTTTGGGTAAATAAAGAGTGTACCTAAAAGCACAATGTAATTGGTGTGTTTTAAACACATCTTTAATTCAATTTTCTGTACTTTTCCATCTATAGTGCTAAGTTGATGATTGGTCTTACAATACTAATCATGATCCACAATCAGATTTTGTAGCACAGAAAGACAAGACTGTATTCAGAGCAACTTGAGAGTAAGTTTTAGATCTCTATTTTTTTAAAAAATGGGTTAATTATTGTTTATCTGGTAACTTTCAGATAAATCCAATGCTGTACTAATTAGAAAACTTCATCCCTTAACCTATTCATGGGAACTTCTGAAAAAAAAAATTAAACAAAGTATTAAAAACTATTTTAAAAACATGTTTTAATCTAGTTTTATAGACTTGTGTATTCTTTTAAAGTCCCTATTCTGCTCAATACCTTGATATATTTTAATGAAAAAGTTTAATTGTTTTTCAAGGGCTTAACTATTACATATAGACAATATTCCAACAAACAAAACTTTCATTTGTTGGTGAATACCATTTTACAAAACAGTAAACAACAGTAGTTGTTGATTTTTAAACTAAAAGAGAAATTAATGGTTTTCTAAATTTTTCAAATTTAAGTGCATTATCTTGGGAAAGCAAGACTTTGTACCATATTATATGACCAGAATTCCTACTTATAACACCTTACTTAGTTCAGCATTTTCCAGAATGAGATTCAGAAACAGCTGTTGAGACTGCTATTTTACTATCATTTTGTGTGCCTTTGTTCAATGTATTATCTCTGAGTTTAATAGCTCTAGGCACTCTATGCAAGTAAAATTATGCAGTGTTTGATTATTGTTTTGGCTGGTTTATTCCACATAGCATAACATCTAGAGAGTTCATCCATGTTTCTTTTATTCTCTCTAATCTGGCCCTGTCTCTTTACCTGCTAAGGTAATTCATGACCCTCTGTTGCTTTTTCCTCTGCCTTAATTACTGTGCTACTTCTGTGTCTTTGCATACTCCAGCATACATACATATTCCTGAGCTGATCTGCCTGCTCCATGGCTTCTCCCTACCACCCATGTGTTGATCTAATTCTATCCCTAATCCAGATTTCTCTCTTGAGCTCCAGAAAAGAGCCAGATCTTTGTAGTTGGAGATAACTTCATGTTTCACAGACAATATATTCAAAACTAAACTTATCTTTCTCCCAGACTTACATCAACAAATGGATCTAAGCATGCCTGAATCATTCTTTTTGTTTGTCTTTTTGAGACAGGATCTTGCTATATAGTTTAGGCTGATGTTGAATTTATAGGGTGATCCTCACACTCCCAAGGCTAGGATTACAGGTATCCACTACTCTTGAATTTGACTTATACATAACCTTTAATTAATTTCTTAAGCTTTCTTAATTTTGCTTACTTCATGTCCCTAGGATCTGTCCTCTTCTCTCCATTTTTACTGCTACTACCAATTCAACTTACCACTACTTATCAATTCAAGTATTGTTCTTCTTTCTGGGATTACTGTCACAGTTGATCTCTACTCATCTTTTCAGTCCTAGCACTTTTCTTTGCCTTAGGTAGTATGCATTCCTATAGTCACAATATACCTCCCAGAAGATTTTCTCTGTGGGCCTGCCATGGCACTGGTTATGCTATTCTCCTAGACTTCTACAGTCCATTAGGAAATCTTCCCTGAGGGTGGATGTCAGGGATGTTATGGAGTGCTGCTTGCATTCCTCTATTCCCTCAGGACCAAAGTCTCATTCCCTTAACTGTTGAGTGCTTGTAACTGATAAGTCTGGGCTTTATTTCATTGTAAAGATTGTCCTAGGTTGAAGAGAACTTATGGACATGTTTTCTTTTTTAGTAGAAGCCTACATGCAATGGCTAGTTGATATAGAACTATAAACTATATTCCATTAGCTCATTACACTCTGCCTGCCATTCTAACTCTGTAATTCACTCAGGGAACGGCTGAGGGCTTGTTGCAACTATGTCATAATGCAACTTTTCCTGTTCCCCAATTCAGCTTCTTTCATTTATCCCTACAGTTGCTGATTCTGAAAGCAAGCCACTTGGATGAAAATTCCCATGTGAAGTCTGTTTCCCAGGAAACTGAATAATAACACTGGGTGAGAACTCTCAATACCATTTGCTTATTTGTATTATAGCTCTTAGGCCGCTATATCATAATTGTCTGTTCACTCATGGATCTATGCCTAAATATGATGAACAACTTGAGAAAGGTTTCAACCTTGTCTTCTTATCTTTATTCACTTTCTATCCTGATTCATTAAATCTTTTTGAATAAATGACTGTATAAATAAATGTAAGAGATTGCCATCTTTAAAAACCTCAGAGACTTTCCTAAAATTAGTTAAGTCTTTCTTGAGCCATATTTCTCTTTGGAATGACCCCAGAAAATCTGGGTTGTCTTTCTTAGAATATATTTTAAATTTGCTTCATGTATTTAAAATTTCATGCTTCATGAAATGATAAGATGCATGGATTGGAGGTCAGGTTTTAGAAGCTTAGGTTGAATTTTCACAGTGCTATGTATTGTGTGACTTTGGGCAAATCATTATAACCTCTTCATGTCGTAGTTTAATGAACAGGCAAAGAATAACATTTAATACATATATTGCTAGGTGGCAAATAAATGAAACAATGTCTAAGTAAAGCTATAACCTGTAGGACATACCCCATAAAATTCAGTTCCTCTGATTTATTTCTTTGTAGAGTAAATTCATCTTTTGTAATAACTTACAGATTTACTTATTTTTGATTTTTTTGAGAAAGGGTCTCTATAGGTGGTCTCTCTAGGTAATTTTGGTTGCCCTTGAACTCATTATGTAGCCCAGGGTGAACTCAAACTGGTTGTGATCCTCCTGCCTCTGCCTCAATAGTTTGATTGCCCTGAGATGATCTCACAAGCGTTCAGTATCTTTCATTTTTCTCCTCCCCTTGGCAAAAATTAATTGTTCTTGTTACTGTTCTTATTTTAGAAGGGAAAGAAATACTTGTATGCAAGTGTGGAAGTCCCTGCTTGTTGCAAGTTTTGTTATGCATCAAATTTGCCAGGGACAAGAGGTGTGGCTAGGTGTGTCTGAGAGTAAAGGAAAGGTGAGTAAATGACCTGAATGTAACATTATCTGATGGGTTTCAGTGAAGTAGAGGAGGGACTAAAATTAACATAGGGCACACAATGCAAGGTTAAAAAGATAATGCAAAATATCCTATATTTAGGTGTCTGATTCACTTGTATTTTTAGTTTTCTTCTTAGTTCTTGATAAATCACCATTTTTGGCTCTCTAAAGTAGTGGACCATGTGATAATTTCTGATAACTAGCTGAGAGTTAGAGCAAAACTACTGTATCACAAATAGGAAGATGCATCTAAAACCTAGTGGTCTTTCTCAAATAGGGAAGGACATTCCCTACATGTCTCCTGGAACTGGAGAGTCTGCAAAAAAAAAAAAAAAAAAAAAAAAAGAAAAAGAAAAAAAAATCAAATAACTTCTAATGCTAAACTTTGAAATACTCATGTTAGTTACTACTACCACAAAATTTGGTCTTTCCTGAAAATGCATGGAACTCAGGAAAACTCAGAATAATCTAAATAAATGTGGCATTTTAGGAAAAACAGAAACATTAGCCAGCTTTCTCAGAAAATAGAACTGGAAGAGTTAGGATTTCTCATTGTTTATCTGTACCAATACACTAGTAAAGTGATTTGGCTTTTTATGAATCTTCCCCTTTTTGCCTACCTACTCAAATTGTTTGTTTCTTTTCTTTGGAACACTTGTATCATTATATTTCTACAATTTTAGAAAGCAATGGACCTGATTACTCCTTTTTTTTATACTCATTGAATCAGATCACTTCATAAGCTACTGAGAAGTCACATATTAGCTTTCTCTGGGCCAGGGATATCTCCCCAGTTCAGTTAGTAACAGTCATGGGATTAGATCATTATTAGGTCCTAAGATACAAAACAAGGTCACTTCTACTTAAGCAAATGTTTGAACCTCTTCCTTCTGTCCAGCGTAGGGGAGTCCAATGAGACAGGGACTCTCTATGTGGTAGGTAGCATATTGCTTTGTCCAACAAACCAAGATAAAGAGTCTCCAAGTAAGAGGCTATTAGTCTATTACTAGGCACACTAGGCATGGAAAGGGTTACACAAAAGTCTTGGTCTTGACCTAGAAATTGAGCAATGGATTCTAAGTTGGGACTAAATTCTTGCTGAGCTGACACATCTTCCTAGATGAGATAGGAAAACTAGACTCAACAACTCAAGGATAAAAGCAGAATTCTGATCTGTTAGATCTCCCTAAATTGCTTAAATTGCCCATGCTGGGCTTGAACTTGCAGTCCTGTTGCCTGTCCCAGAGTGCTAGGATAATAGGTGTTTACTACCACATCTGGTTATGAACTAAACATTTACTTTGAGAATTTCAAAAATCATAATACATAAAAAGATCAATACTTGTTTTATGACAATATAATAGTCAATGTCTTAAACTTGTTTTGATGTTAAAGTACAAATTATAGACTATTTCAGCTGACCTTGGGCATTTGGTCAACTTACTCATAAATGTAGATTAAAACTTCCCTTTGGTTTTAATGTTACCATCCAACTCAGCATAGTCTCTTAGAAAAAATCTTTGTAATATATGGTAGCCTGAGTGTGGGGTATATTACTTTCTTCTTAAAGTCCTTATTTCCATGTTAAGCTTACTCTGTAACATAGCCCTTTCTTGTTTAACAATCCTAAAGATCACAATGTTTGGGCAAAGCACTGGTCAGAGCTGTCAGAAACTTGACAAGGAGGCAAAAAGGGAGCTCAGTGAACATGTGGATGGTCCAGATGAATAAATGTAGGTGATGTTCATTTGGCACCATGACCTTTTTCTAGGAGCTCCTTGTATTGAAAATATTCTCCTTCAAACCAGCTTCTCCTAAGATCTTAGTTGATAATGGGAAACTGAAACCATTATAAGGATGCTCCCAACAAAGGCAAAATTAGATTAGTACAGAGCAATGCAAGGCCACCAAAATAGACAGATTCATTGCTGTAGTGACCAGTAGTACACTATCATCATACTGCATGTTGTTCCTATCTTTGGAATCCCTTTCATGGGCAACGGATGGTGCAGAGTCTATGCTAAAGAAGCAGCAAATGGCTGTCATGTTTCATCTCTGCCACAAATGATTCCAGGACTTGTATGGATTCCAGGAGCCTTTGTTCTTTTCAGGATAAAGGATAAGAATCCTAACAGAGTTCCTGAGGCATCTTCACTAACTCTTATCTACCACTAATAAAATATGTTAAGAATGGGGTAGTGGAAGACATGGACTCTAGAACTGATAATATGGGTCATGTCTGAATTACAAATAGGAAAACAGGAGGCTAGATCTAGCAGCATCGAATACTGGTAGAGAAAGAAGTTATGATAATACATATATGATAAGCTATAGGACAAAAGCTGAAGATTGGGGGGCTCAGGTCCATGTTGTGGGAGCTGTCAGAGGATTGGGATTTATGACAATTTTCCAGGCCTGGCCTCAGAAACCTCAGAGAATTAACATTACATCTTCTTATTCACAATGATAATGCACATTGAACAAATATTTATTATAATAATTTTAATATAATTGCTAACAATATTTTTAAATTATCTCTAATCAGTGACAATAAATCTAATTCTTGCCTCCTGATATCATTCTGAGCCAGTATTACCTTCTTAAGGAGCAAAACTCACTTCAATCTAGTGGAATGAATCCAGACAAGAGCTTGTTTTTCAAAATAAATGTACTTTAAAGGTTATATTGAGTGAAACTTGCCACTCTCAGCCTACCTGGGACAGGAAGAGGACAACCAGTTATAAAAGCAAGTTTATACGTTCAATAGCCTGAACTTTGACTAAGGACTGCAATATCAGTCATTAGAGCTTCAAGGAGACAGGGCTTTAAGAGAGAGAATGGTTTAGTGTGACCACAACTTGTGCCACTGCCTTCTCAGGAAATCTGTTTCCCTGGTATACTTTTGCCAAAAGCATGCTGACCAAAGCTTAAAAGTGAGTCAAGAGCAGTGCTTGGGCAGTCATGCAGGATGGCAGCAGGATAAGATGCTTTGTCCGGATGGCATCTTGCCTCCATGCCCAGTAGGACATTTGAAGAGCAATTTCAGTACCCTTCACAGTATATTTTAGTCTTAGCTGCCTTAAAGTAGAAAGTAAAACTCAACAGGATTTTAAACTTGCATTTTTTTTGGCAACTGTAACATTATACATGGTAAATATCGAAGGTAAACCAAAGAGTCACATGGGAAAAAATATTTCACACCTCTATTTTGGAATTATGTACAAAATTTGCCATGTCGTTCATGTTGATTATCACATAGTTAAAATGATAATCACTCCAGTTGAACATCATAAATTGTAATTAAATTATTAGTCATTGTTCTGTTGCATAAACTATTTGACTTCTCAACTCACAGATAAAATCTATAGTAAACGTCGATGCCTAGCTTTTTATCACTTAAGAGCCTTATGCAAGGCTAACCAAATTACCAATGGCTAAAAAAAAGAAATAATTACAGAAATCAATAGGTCTTCTGTTACAAAACAACAAATTTTTATGAAAATTAAGACCCAGTTTCTACTAGAAGAATAAAACTAAAGTTGCATTTATTTCCTCAACAACTGAGTGCTAGCACTTTGCAGCCCTCTGGTATACATTAACCATGCTTGAAGTCCTTGCTTTGTCCTAAGAAAATATTCTCAAAGCAAATAGACTGAGAATGCTACTATCCTTTCCCCTTTAGCTTTGATTCCTCACTTTTCTTCTCTCCCCTTGCTTATCTTACGATTTCCTTTCTGTTTCCCTCTCTCTTCTCCTCCCTGCCTGTTTCCTACTTCCTCCCTTTTTATTTATAGTCTTCGAGTTTGATCTCCTTTCTTTCTTGCTTACACCCCCATCCCCCCTGTGGTTATTAAGAGCATGGGCTCTGGAAACAGATTAAAGCTTCCAATTCTGGCTTGCTGAGTGACCTTGGGTAAACTACTTAATCTCACTATGATGTCATTATCTTGTAACAGTCAGGGTTCAACAGGGGAAATGGAACCACTACTGTGGGAGACACTGGCAAGTTAAAGTCTGAAAAGGTTATGGAAGACCAGAGAGAGGGGTCACCACTCACAAGTCCACCTGAGAAGGCAGGCATTGCAGCTGCTGAAATGGTGCTGCAAATAGGAATCTTGCAGAGAGTTTATCTATAAATTGAGTTTATCTATATAATCAAATATTTTATGCAACAGAAGAATTACTATGGTGATACTGTGTTTCATCAGTGTTGAGGGGGTCAGAGCTCCCCCAAACTGGCAGGGAATAGAGGAGAGCAGACAGTTAGAACTTGCTGGGACTTCTCTTTGTCCATTACTGAATCTAGGACAATCTTCAGAGAGTAATGGCTGCTGCTTCATTTGTGACTTCCAGATCTCATGCAGATGCCATGTGTGGTCAAATCAAACCTAAATCACTCAGGAAGGAGAATTTGGAGGAAGCTAGGTCTAGTTCAGCTAGTTCAAGTTAAAAAAAAGTTACCATATTAGTCATTTTCAAGCTCTAGTTATGAGCAGTTCATAAATCATGCAGACATGAAAAGTAAACGAGATTTAGTGCACACAAAGAAATCACTTTTTACAGTGTTGGACACATAATAAGTACTCAAAAAATTTCCCATTGTTATTTTTTATCTTATTTTAATCCATTTCCTGTCATGTATATTCTTACCCAAGGACTATTTTTTCCTAAGCACCTTTTAACCAAATTTCTCATTGCCATTGTGTCATCAATGTTCAGGACAATTAGTATACAACTGTGAAATTTATAACAAATTGGGTGTTATTTATTTATTTTAATCGTTTATTTTATTTATTTGGTACAGGGTCTCACCATGCAGCTAGGACTTGTGATCCTCCTGTCTCAGCCTCCACAGCTGCATATTATTTATTGAGGCTTTAAACACAGTACCAGTTCACATGAGAATAATGTAAACCCAACTATTTTGAATACTCTTTCCATTAAAAGTAGCAATAGTACCTTTAGAAAAATCATCTTCAGAAATACAGCACCTTCAAAGCTAACAAAGAATTTGTCTTAAAATTTCTTTTTCTTTACTTCTTGTTTTGAATTCTAGGTATTGATACCAGGGTTTTCACATTGATCTATATCCTAACACCCTCCCTCATTTTAGTTTATTTTATTATGTTGAAACAAGGTCTGCTAAGTTATTGAGTTGCCCAGGATGGGCTTGACATTTTCATCTTTCTCCCTCAGCCTTGCAGAGTTCTAGGGTTACAGGTTATGGGCCACCATACATGGCTCAAAGTTTCTTTTATGCTATTATTGTTTTACACCAATTGGGGACAAACTTAAGTGTCCTCTGCGGTCTGAGATGATGTAAGTAGTCAGAAAGAACATAGTATGGGTTTTTTAGACAAAGTACTTTTTAAAATACAACTTGCTTTTATTAAACAGGAGGGGGAAAATCACATTTTCATCAACTAAGAGAAAGCTGAAACATTTGGGGAGAGAAATGCAGAACAGTTGCAGAAAGGTTAAAGTAGCTCATAGATATAATTTTATAATATAAAACATGAAAAACTTGCTCTAGGCAGACTCCCTGGCCCCTTTTAAAGCAGGGCCTCATCATTTTTATTGGAACAAAATGTTCCTTAACTTACTCTAGCCAGTAAATCCTTCACCCATACCAAAAGTTTAAACTACCTCCTAAAGCAAAAACTACAAATTTGCAACTTCAGAGACTGTCATAGTGGACTTGTGTAGTGTTTTAGAAAGTCTTTTTTAAAAAAAATTCTATGTTTTCTTTCCTTGGAGGAACCAGGGATTGAACTCAGGCCCTTGTGATTACCGGGGAAGTGCTTATTCCACTGAGCCAAAAATTCAATGTTTTCTAATGGGGCTGGTCACAATTTCTACTCATCTGTCCATATCTCTCTTCCTTATTTCATTGTGAATCTGTTTCAACCCAGAGGACAGATGACCTTCTAACTCCTACAAAGTAATGGTCTTTGAGAGGGCAGATTGCAAAGGGTTTGGCAGGTCCTGGGTTTCTTTGCAGAAATCAGCAGAGACTAGAGGTATGAACCTTCTAAGTCTATTCTCTAATTCTATTTCATATTCAATTGACCCTTTCTCTCCAACACATTCTTTAAAGCCCCTTTTAGATACATTTTCTGTGTGGCATTCTGACAACCCCTAGATTTTCCTTCTGAGAAACAAAAATGAATTGCTCAGAAAGCCAAGTGGGAGAACAGAATGATACAATTTCATCTTTGTCAAATGTCACATGCATTTTGTAAGTGAAAAACCTTGAGATGGTAAGGCTGACTAGGCAAGGAAGGAGGAAGCAGGACATCCAAGATTTGGTTATGAGCAGGTATGGCTTCTGTCTCTGCAAATGCACTTTAGGAAGGGTTGGGGAACAAAAGGGGGTTGGACACTACTCAGTCTGTAGAGCTTGAAGTTTTTAAGTGTGCTATTAAGGAAATACTTTATTTCTTATAGTTTAGAATATACACAGAAATTTTGAAGGCACTGGAATACAATATTTTAATTCTAGTGATAAACATTTTTGACACTGAGAAGGTTATTTGGCAATTATAGTGCTACTATTTATGGCTTTGATTAACTTACTGAACCCAGAAAAATGTCATAAAATGACTTATTCAAATGCTGGATTTGGGTATAACCTCATAGTTTCAGCCCTTGGGAGGTTGAAGCAGGAGGACCATAACTTCAAGTGGAATGTGAACTATGTAGCAAGACTGTGTCACAAACAAACAACAACAAAAACTAAGAAGGAGGGGCCTAGACTTGAATTGAGTGTTGTGGTATATGCTTCTAATCCCAGCTACTTGGGAGGTAAATCAAGAAGCTTCCAAGTTAAAGCTAGTCTGGGTAATTTAGTGAGACTATCTCAAAATAAAAATAGCTATGGATGTTTGCCCAGTACTCTGTGGATTCAATTCCTAATAGTAAAGGAAGAAAAAAAAAACAGATTTAAAATTTGTGATAAAAATTAACAAAACTTGTGATACATAGTTTAAAATATGGGTGCAGATAAGGTAACCATAAATTTGCTGGATAGAATCTTCCTTTTTCTGTAGAGATGGAGATAAGTGGGATTGGTCCAGCTTGCTTGAAGGAGACATGGACACTTGCTTTCTCTAAGAGGAGTCTGGTAGTGATTTACATTTGCAAATTCCTGCTGGTTTGCTGTCTTCTGGTTTGTGTTCATTAATCTGGGCATCTATCCTATTCTATCTCATACTTGCACTAAAATTTATGTCACTAAAGAGGCTTTTAACTGTTCAATATATAAACCAAAATATTGCTTCTAACTACACAAAAATAATATGTTTATTCTCTTAACTACTAGAAACTTTCTAAACTCTGCTCTCACAAACAAAGTATTTGTTTATAATTTATACAACAAGATATCTATAACAAGTATTTTTGATTTAAAAATGTTTAATAGTTGGAAAAATTATGTCACCAAATACACTGAGTATTATTCATTTGGAAGACTACATTAGTTTAACACATAATTATAATTTCAGAATGTGTGCAATCATGCATTTATCACAAGTAAGTAAATTCATACCAATTCCAGTTCCTCATACACTAATGATGACTTCAAAAGTACTTTGGCTCTTTCTCATTTTATCCAGAAAAGTACACAGAGGGTTGGCCTTTTACAAAATTTTTCACAAAAATCTATTTTCCTAATTTCAAGGATTCTTTTGAGTACTCAGGAAAGTGTGTAGCCCTCAGACTCCTATAAATAAAAATACAGAAATGATTGTACATTTTGGAATTAAACTCCATCATTGAATGTAGTTCTATAAAAGAGAATCTAAGTCATGTAGCTAATATTAACCATGGTAGATCTTAAAAAATAATATTGTATTTCAACTTTAATTTTAGAATTATTGGAGCTGTACTTTTTAGTAGGGTTTTCTAAAATGATGGAAATGCTCTCTAATCTGCATTGTCCGAGTACAATTGCCACTTGTCCTGTGTGACTACTGACTATTTCAAATGTGGCTAGTGTATTTTTGTTTTAATTAATTTAAAGTTAAGTTTAGATAGCCACATGAGCTAGTAAATACTGCATTGAATAGTACAGTTCTAGAGTACTATTGATAAACTGTCCTTGAGAAATTTAACACATAAATATGTACATTTATTGTATCTGTAAATATTTACTGGGTTCTTTATTTGTTCCAGATACTGAGAAAATAATGGTCAGCAATGCTGACAGAGGCTCTACTTTCATAGAATTTATATAGTCTCATGGACTAGACACCAATCAAATAATTACACAGCTGATGAGAATTAGAACTGAAAGTTGGGAGCTTGTCCCACGTGGCTGATTTCTGTGAGGATAACCAGGCTTTACAATCTCTTTAAAAAGTCTTCTGATGTCCCCCAGAGAAATGACCTATGACCTGGGATCTGAAAAACATTTGGTCCTATGAAAGGAATGGATTTTATCAGTTGACACTACAGAGATCAAGCAGCACTGGTAGAAAAAAATAGATAATTATCATTATATAAATAAATAAATAAATATATATATATACACACAATCACTATTTCTTTCTAGAAGAAGAAGAACATCAGGAGCCTGGTGCTTATAAGCAATAAACTTGTCAAAACTGAAAGTAGAACAGTTAATCATAGCATATCCAGGGAGTTTCCAAGTCATTTTGACTCTTATTATATAAAGCAGAGGCCCATTTAAGAGTTTGTTTTTCTGTCCTTGAAATTAAGTATACAAAGCACACACACACACATGTGTGCGCATGCACACACACAAAAACACACACATGCTCATGCACACACATATGTACACTTAGGTGTAAAAGGCGAGAATGTCAGGTGAGTTACAGTTCCTTAAAGAAACATTTTAGGGTACTGGAAAAAATATCTCTCTACTGAATATCATATAGGTTTAGCATACAGACAAATTATATCTTTTATAAATATGCTAGATAAAACAGCACTAATCTCTTCCTGTATTTCCCCAGTGTCCCATGATGATTCTCTGAGAAATAGTTCATCTGAGAGTTCAGAAAACAAAATTATCTCTGAAGATAATAAATAAAAATTGGAGTCTAGTTTGCATGTAGAATTCTAATCTCCCTGGAAGTTCTAGCTCATAATCAAATTTAACTGTGCAATGATAATTATGTACTCTCAAATGAGAAGCCACTAAAGTATGGCAGACAGAATTAAAGTAGCATGTGACACACTCTAATTTTACCTGCTGTAACTTTAATTGGGGTTGGAGTCAGGGCGGTGTGGTCTCCTCAAAACATCTTGTTCCCAGTAAAGCATCCAGGAGAATTTCTAAAAGATATTTTCTTATCCGTTTAAGAGTGCAGAAGCATATGTAGCAATTCTTCCAAAGCAGTATTTCTTGCATCTGCCCAGCTTGATGGAATGCTGCCGAGTACATGAGTTCTGCCCTCCACTATTTCCTTCTTTTCATGATAAACCTGAGAGCATTTGAATTAAATGACATGCAGACTCATACCACAGTAACTTATATTTACTTAATTGAAGTTTACTAAGTAAGTTTACTAAGTAAGCTTGTATGTACTTAACAGAAATCACTGGTACAGCACACCTAAAGAACACCCCAGGGGTGGTGTGCTATGCAGCGCTCTGGAAACTTTCATCTTGCAGATAATGGCACTGTGTCCTTCCCTAAGCCTATTTTAGGATCTCTGTGAGTGATGGGGGTCATAGGATTCTACTCCACAAATCAAGACTGCAGATACTCCAGAACTTTAGAACTTTATTGATTGTACTGAGTTCAGCTTTTTGTAAAACACACATGGATTGTTTTTTATCAGGGTATGTGGGGAAACCAGTCATAAGGATCCGAGGCCCAGTTAACCCTCCTTGTGGACATAAAGGAGAGAACAGAAAGTTTTTCCCTTTGTGCTACCTTGCTAATACAGTGCAAGTTCCGGAGAAGAAATCAACAGCAGCTGAGATCTAGTTTAGAGAAACAATTACCTGGGTACACTTTGCAAATAATGAGAAACAGATGAAATTTCCATCAACCTAATTGCTTACTCCCTTGCCTAAATTGAATGAAAGAGAAGTGAGCCAGACACTCAGGGCTCTTTCTTCACTAGAGGCAAGAGCCCCCAGGCCCCTCTTTCAAAATTATCTGTGTCTTGTCTTTAATCTCCCACCCCTCTGGTTAGCATTTCTAGCAGATTGGTTTCCTGTAAGGCTGTATGCTCAGGCATATACCTTCCTGGAGGAAGGCATTTCTACTAGAGGAAACCCTGGCTGTTGTTATCCTATTCTTGTTTGTTCTCTCCACCAGTTTTTATTGAAGAAATTCTGTTAGTAGATTTGTATCTGTGGAGGATGAAGCAGAGATGAGAACTCAGTTCATTTCATTGTGGTCACTAATGTCCTCTTCTGCTAAAGAGTAGCCTTTTATATAAAGTTTCCTATACAAATAAATTGCCTTACAGAATATTTCAAGACTCTACCATGCAAAATTTTAAAAATGTCAAGCACAGACAGCAGTATAATGAATCTTTATGTATTTTCATTCCCTGTGGCCAGTCTCCTTTCATGTACACCCTCACCTCTTACCTCTTTCCATGTCATTTTGAATCAAATTGATGGATAGTTTGTATGTAGGTGGGACAGTTAATTGAAGAGGCTATCTTCCCCTAAAGCCTCCTTTGATCCTTTTCTCTCCATCAAGAAATAACTGCTATCCTTGAGACTCCACAGCATTTTATTTGTACTTTTCTTCTAGCATCTAGCATTCCTTGATCTTTTCATACATTTTCTTTTTTCTTGAATTCTAAGTTTCTTAAAGGCAGGATCTATGAGTCTTGCAACCAGAATTCAGCAACTATTTGTTGAATGAAAGAATGAACATATAGAGATGGTTAATAATGGCAAAAATCCAACTTTAGATCAAGATAGACCTACACACAGCATTGAGAATCAAAGAAGTATGTACCGCTGTATTCTGTGGTTTGAGCTGGCTTCTGTGTATAGATCTAAAGTAAGGATCTTGAGTTTCTTCCAAATGCCAAGAAAAGCATTAGATACAGTAGGTTTATCTTGAATTGAATGATGGAAGAGCTCAACATGGTGAAAGATACATTTGTTATTTATGACAATGTAAGGTAAAGTAAATGGTTTCATTTATATATATATATATATATATGTATATATATATACATACATGTATATATATATATATATATTAAGTAATATAAACTTGAAAATGGCAATTCAGCTGAGTATGGTGGCACATGTCTATAATAACATTATACAAAAGGCTTAAGCAGGAAAATTTCCATTAGTTTGAAGCCAACCTGGGTTATTGAGTGAATTCACGGCCAGCCTGAGCTATACAGCAAGAATTTGTTTGTTTATTTTTTTTGAAAAAATAGAATTTAAAATTTTTTATGATAATTTAAGAACTTGTCTTGAGAGAATCACGTGGAAAGAAAACATTCTTTCAGGCTTTCACAGAGAGCAAATTGGTCAAACAATGGCCATGACTCATCCACATGGCTGACACTGACAAAGGATCTACAAAGAGTGATAAAGGGTTTCAGGATAAATCCTGAGGGGATTTGACTGACCTAATCAGATATAAAAGCTACATTTCTTGTTATATAAGTCTTGCTTTATTTTGGTCTTAACCATTCAGCAGAAAAGTGTAACAACGAAGTATAAAAAGTAAAGCTATATTAATATGCTGAGCTGTAAAAGGCTCAAGTCAACAACTTCTGACATTGCCAGTTTTTCAGAAAACCCACTACTATTATGGATTACTGGACTATATTGGAATATTTTGCTGAATTCATGCACCTATGATATTTAAATGACAATAGAACAGCTTTCTCTGACAAAACTAACAAAAAAGGGAAACAAATGAACAACCATTTTTTATCTATATATTCAAAATAGTTAGAATAGAGATACAGCTACATTATCTTAATTAAATGGATAGAAAGATCTGTTCTAATAGTGTTTGTGGAGAGGATATCATGTCTGCACCTTGCACAATGAAAACCACTAAGACAACAATATTCAATGTATTAATTATTGAAAATGGGCTAGGAATCGGTTTTGAAACTGTCTCATTGCTATTTGTTTCTCAATAAAATTATTTTTTTAAAAAGAGCTTGTCTTGAAAGAAAGAAAAGAAAAAGGCTAATATACCATATTAGCAAAGCCAAGGACAATAATCCTATAGGTATCTCAATATATGTGGAAAAAGATTTTGACAAAATCTAGCACTCATTCATGAAAAAAAATACAGAAAATTGGAATATGTGGTCTTTGTCTCAGTCTGATAAAAGCCATCTATGACAAACCCACAGCCAATATTGTATCAAATGGATAAAAATGGAAATCTTTCACTCTAAAATCAGGAACAAGACAAGGATGTTCACTATCTTCATTCTTATTCAATATAGTCCTGGAAACTTTAGCCAGAGCAATTAGAAAAGGAAAAATAAATAAAATGAATAAAAATAGGAAAGGAAGAAGTTAAATTATCATTGTTTACAGATGACATGATACTCTATATGAAAGATCCCAAAAACTCCACTAGAAAACTGCTAGATTTAATAAGCAAATTTATTAACATAGCTGGTTATAGAGTCAACACTTAAAAATCAATAGCCTTTTTGCACAGGAATAACAGACTTACTGAGAAAGAAATCAGGAAACATCTTTCATAATAGCATCCAAAAAGAAGAAGAAGAAGAAGAGGAAGAAGAAGAAAGAAAGAAATGAAATGAAGTACCTAAGAATCAGGCAGACCAGTTAGCTCAGCAGATTAAAGTGCCTGCTTATACAGATGCAGGGAGTGGGGGTTCGATCCCTGGTGTGCTGTGCCAGCTCTACCCCTGGGACATGCTGAGATGGTGACTGAGCCTGGCCGTGTGGCGCATGCCTATTATCCCAGCATTTGGGAAGCTGAAAACAGGAGAATCACTGAGAGTCCGATCTGTGTAGTGAGACCCTGTAGACTCTGTGCCAAATACATAAAAAAAGAAAAGAAAGACCTAGGAATCAATCTAATGCAGGATGTAAAAGACCTCCACGGTGAAAAATAGAGTACTCTGAAAAAGGAGGTTAAAGAGGGTATCACAAAATAAAAAGATACCCCTTGCTCTGGGGTAGGAAGAAACAATATAGTGAAAACAGCCATACTTCTAAAACTGTTACACAAATTTAATGTAATTCTGATCAAAATTCCAACAGCATATCTCAGAATAACAAAAAATAATCCTAAAATTCATTTGGAACCAGAAGAGAGTTAGAATAGCAAAGGCAGTTGTAGGTAACAAAGGCAAGGCAGGGGGCATCACAATCCTTGACTTGAAATCATGCTATAAAGCTACTGTGATAAAAACGGGGTGGTACTGGCAAAAAAATAAAGACCCAAAGATCAGTAGAATTGATTAGGAAGTGCAGAAACAACTCCAGACACTCTGTCACCTTATCTTTGACAAAGGTGCCAAACACATTCATTGAAAGAAAGATAACCTCTTTAATAAATGGTGCTGGAAACAGTTGCTCTGCATGTGCCAGTGATTAAAACTGGGTCCATTATCTTTCACCATGGACTACACTAATTTTGAAATGGATCAAACATTTAACTATTAAAACAGTAACATTACATCTGTTGGAAGATAGAATAGGTAAAATTCTTGAAGACATTGGTGTAGACTAAGACTTTATGAATAAAACCCTGATCACATAGGCCCTATCACAAAGAATCAACAACTGGGATTTTATCTTATTAAAACCTTTTGCACAGCAAGAGGAATCACCAACAGAGTGAAGAGACAATTGCCAATGTGGGAAAAAATGTTGCCCAGTTGTTCCTCAGACAAAGGATTACTATTGAAAACATATAAAGAATGCAAAAAAAAAAAAAAAAAAAAAATCAAACCTCCCAAACTTAAAGGCCTAATCCAAAAATGGGCATCTGAGATGAACACACACTTCTTAGATGAAGAAATACAAACAGCAAATAAATACATGAAAAAATGTTCAACATCACTGGTAACTGAAGATATAAATTCACACAACACTGGGCCTGGGAGACAGCTCAGTGGTCTAAGTGCCTCCTGCAGTAGTCTAAGTGCCTGCCTGGCAAGTGCAAGGACCTAGGCTTTATCACCTGTACTGCACGCTCCACCAGCCCCATGACCCAGGGTGTGCTGTGCTGGCCACGGAAACGGTGTGGTGTCACACACCTGTAATCACAGAGCTGGGGAGGCTGAGACAGGAGGGTCACTGGAGTCTAAGTTGTATAGCGAGGCCTGTGCCAAATAAATAAATAGATAAAATATTTAAAAAATTAACACAACACTGAGGTTCCATCTTATCCCAGAAAGAATGGCTATCATCAAGAAGTCAACCAACAACAAATGCTGAAGGAGCTGTGGCGGAAAAGGCATCTTGCTCCAATGTTGGTGGGAGTGTATACGTGCAACCACTGTGGCAATCAATGCAGAGATTCCTCAAAAAACTAGGATCGGCAGTCCTAGGATAGCAGACCCAGCTATTCCCCAGCTGGGTATATTTCCAGAAGAATTGAAAGCACCGTATCACAATGACATATATACATCCATGTTGATAGCAGCATAATTTGTAATAGCTAGATCTTGGAAACAATTCAAATGTACATCAAGCAAGGAATGCAGAAAAAAGATTTAAATATAATGGAGTACTATTCAGCCATAAAGTGATTAAACTGGAGAATTTTGTAAGTAAGCATATGCATCTTGAGACCCTACTCACAAGTGAAATAAACCAGATGCATATGTGCAAAAATCATATTGTTTCCTCAGTGTGAGAAGTTGAAAGAGTAAATACAGTCAAAATGTACAATGGATATTACAAAATGTGAAGAAACTGTCCAAAAGGAAAGAGAATTTGACATGAGGAAAAGATAAAAAAGAAGGAAAAAGCAAAAAAAAAAAAAAAAAAGTAGTTATACTACTAATTTCTCTTAGTTCATTGAAAAGAAAGGTTGTGTGCTGATGTTGTTTGGTCAATTAAATGCCTATGTCCTATACTCTCAGTGACTAATTTAAAGATAACAATATGCTAACTGCTGTTACCCTCCTATTATCTTGTTTCGAAATGTTTTATTTTTTCTCTTTAAAAACAAAAGAATTTTTTTAAAAAAGAAAGAGGTAATCCACATTTGCATGTAATAGCAAGACATTTAGAAAATTTAAGCTGCTATTTGAAAGTGAGTTTGGAGTTTTGGAAACCTCAGACAGATCAAAATCCCAGTCCTTCCATTTGCTAGCATATATGACACTGAAGAAGTTACCTAGTTTCTCTGACCATTACTTTCCTAACCTACAAAATTGGGAAGGAATTTCTTCTTGCTGTATGAGATTGTGATGGATTAAATGAAATAGGCTATGTAAGATCTCTCAACATAGCCTGTCATGTAGTTGACGTCTTATGTGTCAGTAAAACTACTAGCAATCACTTATTGTTAGTTTACTATATGCTAGTGCTGGATTAAGTAGGATATAAATCACCTCTGTCCATTTTCTGTTGCTATAACAGAATACAGGAGACTGGAAAGTTTGTTAAAGAAAATAAGTTATGGGGGTTCTATCCCCAGCACCACGTGCTGTGCCAGCCCTGCCCCTGGGGTGTACGAAGATGACCACCAAGTCAAGCATGGTGGTGCATGCCTGTAATCCAAGGGGCGGCTGAAAACAGGAGGATTACTATGAGTCCAAGCTGCATAAAGACCCTGTACCAAATACAAAAAGAAAATAGGTTTATTTTGGTTTATAGTTCTGGAGGCTTAAGTGCATGGTATTGGCATCTGGTGAGGACCTTGTTCTGTATCATGACATGGCAGAAGACAGAGAAGAAGGCTTGTGTAGATATGGGGACTGAATTCTGCAGTAGTTAAAGTTTTCTGCAAGAAAAACATTAATCCATTCATAGGACAGATTCCTCCCAACCTTGAACACCTTGTAAAGGCCACCTCTCCATATTGTTACATTTAGGGCTGGGCCTCAGTATGATTTGGTGGAGATAAATCATATTCAACCCATAGCACAAATATTATTATTATTATTATTATTATTTTGGTACTGGGGATCGAACTCAGGACCTTGCCCTTGCTAGACAGGTACCAATACCACTGAGCTATCTCTCCAGGCCTCAATCAATGATGTGTTTTTGTTTTACTGATGAGGAGACTGAGGTCTAGAAAATAAGGTAACTACCAAAGGTCACATGGCTGAATATTCTAATTTTTAAAAATGTATTTAGTACAGAGTCTACAGGGTCTCACTATGTAAATTGGGGATTGAACCCCAGTCACTGCGCTCTGCCTAAGTAGGCACTTTAGTCCACTGAGCTATTTAGCCAGCTCTGAACACTCTGATTCTAAAGAATTCTTTGCTAGTACTGTGCTGCCTAACTTTATGATAGGTTCTCTGAAGTTTTTCATAGAAAAGTAATTCTATTAAAATTGCTAAAGTAATCCTATATAACAGAACTTGAGAAAAATGCAACTTTAAGTAATTAGGAGTTTTTTAAACTAGGGGAGTTAGGGCCAGCCAAATAGCTAGGCCGATTAAAGTGCCTGCAAGAAGGAGTGGTGGTGGGGTGGTGGTGGTAGTGATGGTGTTGGATCCCTGGCACTGAGACAGCAATGGAGATTGGGCATAGTGGCATGTAATCCCAGCACTTGGGAGGCTGTAAACAGGCAGATCACTATGAGTCAGATCTAGTAGTGAAACCCTGAACACCCTATATATCCCTCTCTGAAATACAAAAAAAAAAAAAAAAAAAAAAAAAAAAAAAAAAATATATATATATATATATATATATATATATATATATAATATATATATGTAATCAAACTAGGAGAGTTAAATAATAGGAGGATGAACACTTGAAGGCCATATTCACTTTTATTTTAAACTACATATGACTAGCAATCTGATAGAAGAATATTGTATTTATTCCAATGATACAGAATGTATAGACTTCTTTCAACATTAATTTTAGTGATGAAGCAGAAAGTATTCCTAAGGGCACAATTTCCACAAGGCACCTACAGAAATAATAGCATCAGATATGTATGAAATTTGGAATTTTTCTGATTTTTTTTTTTTTTTTTTTTTTGGCAGAACGAGGGATTGAGGCCCTGGCGCTTGCTGGGCAAGTGCTTATTCTACTGAGCCATCATCTCCCTGGCCCCTTTCTAAAAATGTTAAGCAAAAAGGTTAATATTAGTAAAATATTTAGGAAAATGCCTGATACATAATTAACATGGAACAGTTCAGCAATATAAAGGATCGAGCATAACACCCTAAGTCACCCAGGATCTGAGACAGTGTCTAGTGATTAACACTTGGAAGACATTCTAGCCTACTATTAAGACAGTATTTTTTTTCCTCCTTTATTTTTAGGGGTTTTGGCATTTCATAAATCTATTAGTCTCAGCTGGAGATATAGTTCAGTGGCATAGCACCTGCCTACCAAGCAGAAGTCCTGAGTTTGATTTCAGGTACCCAACCAAAAAATTCTATAATTGTTAGTTATCCTACCATAAAAGTCCAGAAACTCTCATTAAATATTAATAATAAGTTTGGCTATTGAATGTTGATGCTATTGTTTTTTTTTGAATAAAAGTATTTACATATATTCGTCTAGAAAATGTAAACCAGCCTGGGAAGCTCCTTTATGGTTTGGTTGACAAGGCTAACTTTTTTTTTCCCTGGAACCAGGGGGTGAACTCAGGCCCTTGTGCTTGCCAGGGAAGTGCTTATTCTACTGAGCCATCTCTCCGACCCCTACATTTTTTGTTTGTTTTGGTTCTTTTATGGCTAACTTTTCTACAAGCTTCCATGTTTCAGATACAGATTTAATGTAGTAAAGAAAAATTTGAGTCAAGTGTCTGAAGAACAGGGTGTGATTTAGCTAAATTTGTCAAGTTCGTTACAGTGTGTTTGGAACCAGCTGTCATGGGTATTTCTTCAATTAAAATAATTCTCACTGAACTTTTTGAAAATAAATAGTTGGTGTCCAAGGATATTTGTGGGTATGCCATTGTGAAGTCTCATGAGGACAGACGTCTTTGTATGTGGCGCTCACCTCTGCAGGCTTGGGGCAGGCACCATAAATCCCTGTTATCTGTGGAATGAGGGGGAAATTATTTATGCTACAGTTCACCCATACCAGGAGCTTGCCTTTGTGCTTATTCTTACAGCTAGAGTTCTCCCCAAATAAGCTCTAAAACCCCTGGATCTTAGAGGAAAATTCTTCAAATAAGTTGTGGATTCTAACCTTGATTATTATTATCCAAGTCATATGTGGAAGTATAAACCTGTTCTGGTAACAGCACATACTAAAACATCTCTTGGATTTGGACTCTAGCTGAGATAAAGTAGACCCCAAGATGGTCTCAGCTGGACAGACGTGGAACAGAACAATTGTTGCCTGCAGTTGTTCTTGACATAACTATTTGGTGGGGTGGAAAAAAGCACAATGCCTTTGGTGTTTGTAGACAGGCTCTCTTTCATTCTGCAGACTGTAAGCTAATGACATTTAGTTAATAGATCAGGACCCTCAAAGCTGCACATATGGGTCAGATGTCCTTTACCTGGACATCAGATCATCTCAGATAACAGGAAAGAGGAGGCAGCAATAGCCACTTGCCTCTAATAGAAAGAAATGCTGTTTGGAACCAGTCTACTTTGGCTTGGCTGTGCAATGAGTAGCACCTTGCAATGAGGTCTTTAGAAAGTTTTGAGAGGAATGACAGTGATAGATGAGCCATCAGGCTGAAGCATGAGTCAAAATGTATTTATCTTTTGTCTCATCTTTAATGTGTACAGCTAAAGAATGAAGTTGTTTCTGCTTTGTTAGAGAGCCTCAGTTTCCCCAAGTTTAGCCAGGGAGGGAGAGCATGCTTATAACCTTGGGATTTCTACTTGCAGCAGGAGATAATGCTCTTGCATGCATCCCTAAGCCCAGCGTGAAATTAGTTTCCAATGGGAGGAGGCGTGACCAATGAGTGTCAGATGTTCAGGCTTTCTGTCTGACTCCAGCCAGAGGCAGCGATGTGACTATCCAGAGAAACAAAGGAGTGTAAAGGCAACCCAGACTCTAGCCTAACACCAGCCCCATGGTGTAAAATACATGGAGTGAGACTGAAAGGGACACAGTGGGATAAAGAAAGGAAGGAAGGAGATTTTTCCAAGTCATGTTAGGGCTCTAGTTGTCTGGCTTGATTACTCACAAGCTGGGTGAGCTTTAATTTTTGTGACTTTATTTTCCTCATTTGTAAAATGAGGACAATGAAAGTACCTATGTCATCAGGTTGTTATCAAATGCAAGTAAATACATATAAACATTTAACTCTGTGCCTGGCAAATAGTTAAGTGCTCAATAAATATTACCTCTTATTAGTTGTGGCTGAGGCTTGCTTTGATGATGTGGTTTGATTATGTTCGGTTTGCACTAAGAGAGGTCTAGTCTGGCATATAGTCTCTGATGGATATCACTTCATAGTATGAGTAAAATGTACACCTACACAGGAAAAGCTTGGCAGTCCTTTAGAAATGTCCTTAAGAAGGATCACACCTGCCACTAAGTGTGAATTACTTGGCTAATTTGGTATTACAAATATGAAAAAAATTGTAAAACTTACATCTATACTACTTGATAATATAATAGGATGCTTGGTGTTTCATTTCCTCACCTTTTCAAAAAGGCAATTAATAATTTTCACAAAAACATTAGGTCTATGGGGGTAGACAGGGACTAGGCTACACATATCTCAAGAGCATTTCTTTTTCTTTTTGTGAGAATACTTTACTTTTCAATCTCAGATCAGTGTGTATCTGGGAGTTGGGAACCAGAGCATTGGTTTGAGTCAGATCTCTTATAAATCTACAAAGGGATCAAATTTGAAAGCCCATGACCAGGGCTGGGGAGATAGCTCCATAGTCTAAGTGCCTGCCTAGCAATCACAAGGACCCTGGCCACTGAAACTGGACATGATGGCTCATGCCTGTAATCCCAGTGCTGGGGAGGCTGAGACATGTGGATCTCTACCAGTCTGAGCTGCGTAGTGAGGCCCTATACCAAATAAACAAATAAATAGATTTTTTAAAAAGCTCATGACCAAAAAGATGCTGTGAACTTTCAAATAATCACATAGACAAAAATTCATAGGCCCTGAAATTTGACCATGTTATCAAGACTAGAACATGATTTTTAGAAACACAGGATGAAAGTTATTGTAAACATCACGCACTAACTGTCTCAGTTACAGAACTCTTGGGGATGGAGAACATTCAATCCTAAATTAATCTTAGCTCCCTTCTTGCTTTGATAGTTGAAACACTTAATTAGTGCAAGCCTATTTCAGATGTTATATAGAAGTAACATGGAAGCATAATTATTACATGCAGAGTATAAGTCACAGCAAACAAGTTTTTCTAGAAACTTGGCAGCCGTTTGGTTTGGGAAAAAAATCTTCAGTGTCTTTTCACTGAGGGCCAGCTTTGTAGTACAAGCTAGCACTGAAGTTTCTAGAATGTCATTATTATTTAGGGTTTCTTCTATAATTAGTCCATCGTAATAGATCTCTGACAAATCAGCTTTGAGGAGAAACACTGTAGGAAACCTGGGTCTTAATCTAGGGCTTGTGAATTCATACATGTGACAGTGGGTTAAGGAGGAGTTACTGCCTGCTTTGCATCCAGCCTGTTTTCCTCTCATTCACATAATAAAGTATTTTTAGAGCAAAGACTTGTGAAGCTTCATAAATGGAACTAAAGTTGCAAATTAAAATTACGTATATTGCTCATAATGGGGGAAAGAATTTTTGGCTGGAACCAGGGATTGAACTCAGGCCTTTGTGCTTGCCAGGGAAGCACTTATTCTACTGAGCCATCTCCCCGGCTCCTTGGGGGAAAGAATTTTTAAAAAATGTCAGCATGATACTTTAAAGTTTAGAGTCAGACCTTGGAGTTTGTATCTTGCCCTTCAGTAACAGTGTGATCTTGAATAAGTAACTTTGTTTCCATACTTAGGAACTTGAGTAAATAACTTAATCTTTCTGGCATTCCTTAGTAGTACTTTATGAGCATTTCTACCATGCTTACACAGCACAAAATAAAGTGATTGCTGATTATTTGGTTTAGATGATCAGGGAAGATAGCAGAACCAGCTAAGACAAGTCTGAGACTGACTGTCCTTGACTTGCCTGCCTTGATTACTTACACGGGCTTAATTAGCCACCTTGTTACAGACTTCCCTTCACTTTGTGTTCAGCACATTTGGCTGTAGAGTTGTTTTTCTTCCTGGTGAAAATGAGCAACGTTACTATTACTAAAATCTAAAAGAAAATAATTTAAAGATAATTAAAAACTTGAGAGTGGAAAATTTTTGTCTACTGAGCCTCTACTTTTATTCTCCTCCCATCCCTTAAGAATTGGCTCCCCATAGCCCTTGAGTCACCTGCCTCCAGCCCATTAGCTCTTCAACTGGAGAGTTTCATAAACCCGTTGGCCAGTCTCAACCCCAGAGTTTCTAAGTTAGCAGGCCTAGGGACCTGAGAATGTATGTTTTTAAAGAGTTGACCGTGATGCTGTGTGGCTGGTACTGGGACCACAGTTTGAAACCTAGAAGGAAACTGGCTCACTTTCATTCATTTCCTTCTTCCTCAGCCTCTAAGTTCTTTTTCTCCTTCTCTTCCTTTTCTCTGTCTCTTCCTTTTCTCCTCCTCTCTCTCCTGCTCCCTTGCCTATTCCTCTTTTTGCAATTTGTACCACTGAGTATTGAGCCCAAGGACACTCTACCATTAAGCTAAATCCTTAGCCTCTATTTTTTTTTTTTTTTTTTTGTGCAGTTTAGGCTCAAACTTATATCTTCTTATTTTAGCTTCCCAAGTGCTGGGATTACAGACAGCACCTGTCAGTTTCTGAGTCACCAGTTTGACTGTGGTTCCTCCCACAGCTTTCACCTCTGCTTGGGCTTCCATCATGGTCTCTCCCTGAGTCCCTGGTCTCTTGCTGCTTTCTTTCCCATGTTCACCCCTTCTATTATAAAGTGTGTGTGTGTGTGTGTGTGTGTGTGTGTGTGTGTGTGTGTGTTCTACAGTACTTGGTATCAAACCCAGGGGCATCTGCATACTAAGCAAATGCTTTACTACTGAGCTACAACACCAGCCCAAAACCTGTATCGTTTTTTAAAATGAAGAATAGAGATAATAAGAGGGTAATACACAGGCATGACTACTATGAAACTGAAGACTAAATCTGATTGTTCTAGAATAATACCTCCAACTTTTTTTTAATGCATCACTTTAAGGAATTTTTTAGACATTTTCCCCACCCAATACTCATCTTTCCCTGTGAAATCTAAACACCACAGGTGTAAAATCTGTTTGTTTATTTACTGTGGTCTTTTGGCTGATTAAAAAATATAACTTTAGAGCTATTTTCATTCACCAAAGATCAAATTTTGCACCTTAGCCACTCCCACTAAAAAAATGCATGTTTTAGTAGAATGAGGCAAAATCATTCAATTTCATGGTTCCCTCTGTAGGCATCCTGCGTTCTAACCTAGCTTCAGCATGTAGACTTGACCTCTTTGGTTCACTCTTAAATCTCTTGGTTTTGTATCTACTCTTATTGACCACCCCTCTTCTTTTCTCCTTTTTCTTTCTCTCCTTTCTTTCTTTTCCTTTTTCTTTTTTTATGTATTTGGTTCAGGGTCTCACTATGTAGTTCAAACTCATAGTGATCCTCCTATTTTCAGCCTCACCAGTGCTGGGATTACAGGCAGCATGCCTGGGAGTGAAGCTGGCATGGCATGTGGTGCTAGAGATGGAACCCCGGTACCTGCACTTGCCTAAGCAGGTGCTTAGTCTGCTGAGCTATCTTGCTGGCCCCTTTCTGTGGGTTTGTTTTTTTTTTTGAAACAGGGTCTTGCTAGCTATGTAGTTCAGGCTGCCCTTGAACTCATGGTAATCCTGCTACCTTAGCCTCTCTAGTGCTAGGATTACAGGTGTGTGCTACTACACCCAGTTCAGCTATTGCTCTATTTAGGATTGTCTAGAGGGTAGGAGAAGGAAAGAGGAAACAGTCAAGGTACCCAGGAGATCTATAACTCTCTGCTTCCCTTCTTAGTTCCTTACCAACTGGCCTCAGGAACATGATTTTCCACTGAAGAGGAAAATCTAGTAAGCGTAGTATCAGATACTTCCTTTTGTCTGACTTGGAGTCAATGATATCACAACATCATTTCTCAATATCTGAGTTATTCAGTCAAAAGTAGTTCCAGGGAACTTTAGTATGACAATTGACAGTAAGCTCTAGCCCTTCAAGAAAGGTGCTTTCCAAGGTTCCTTTGCTCCTAAGTGGTACATGAGACATAGTTTTAATTGTCTCTGCAGGCTTTGGATGGATGAACATGATAACATCTTCCCTTCACCTCTCACTCTTCCTTAACACACATATACACACATACACATAAGAAACACACACACATACATGTGTAAGGATGTACAAAGAAAAGGCAATATTTCTTAGAGACTGAATAGTCTAATGTAAGGACAAGAAAACTTTTCCTCTTCAAAACAATGAATCTACCCATATTCCTGTGCCCACAAGGGAGACAAAATTGTCTTTATTTTAATGCAGGACATTTTTAGTTCCTTTCTCCTATTATTAGACAATGCCTTAATTCCTACTGCGAGAAGTCCATTAGAACATCTTGGCAAACCACAGAACCCTCTACCCCAACCAGAGCTCTTAAGGCTCTTCCTTTACTTAGGGACATTATTGCCTTTACTGAACTCTAAAGTGAAGGCAAAGAAGCTTTAGGCCTTATTAGCTTCCCATAGTAAACCCCTAGAGAGATAACCACAGATGCTGGTGCATAGAACATAAATGTTCTACATTTATTTATTTATTTTTAATGTATTTAGCACAGGGTCTACAGGGTCTCGCTGCACAGATCAGACTCATAGTGGTCCTCCTGTTTTCAGCCTCCCAAGCACTGGGATTACAGGCACATGCCATCACATCCAGTCTCAGTTGCAGTCACAGTTTCAGTCTCAGTGTGCCCTGGGGGCCCATCCAGCGCAGCACATTAGGGATCGAACCCTGGTTCCTGTGCCTGCCTAAGCAGATGCTTTAATCTGCTCAGCTATCTGGCTGGCCCTGTTCTACATTTTAAGAAAATAGAACTCTGTCTTATTCAGTATTTTTATTTTCTTCTGAATGGAAAACAGAAGAAATATCATTTAAGTCGGGCGTGGTGGCGCAGGCCTGTAATCCCAGCACTTGGGAGGCTGAGGCAGGAGGATTGTTGTGAGTTCGAGACCAGCCTGAGCTACAAAGTGAGCTTAAGGCCAGCCTGAACTGCACAGTGAGACCCTGTCTCAAAAAGACCAAAAAAAAAAAATA
>PVKA01024102.1:0-34704 GCA_004027165.1 Ctenomys sociabilis
AAATATATTCCTTCTTTCCTTCATATCTAAGATGAAATTGATATGCTTATGGGGAAAACAGCATTGGGATTCTTATAAGCACAAATTAAAACAAACAAAACTCTATAGATGAAAGAGCCAAGAAAGTCTGAACAGGTACTCTGAGCCACATGTTTTCACAAACATTGCACTAATACTAGAAACATGTTCCAGTTGATTATTGCTTTTTACTCCTGAGAAAAAAGAAAAAAGGATGAAGAAATAAACCATATAATCTCAATCGATTTATAAAAGGCATTTGCTAAAATTCGACATGTCTTTTTATTTATTTATTTATTTTTTATTTTATTGAAGTACAAATATCAATCAGACAGTTTCAAGACACCTTAACAAGACAGATTCGATAAATTAATACATTGCAAACTGCTTTTATAATGTTTTCGTATCGTACAAGGTGCATACATGATTTTATATTTACAGATATTATTTTAGCAGATATTTTTTATCAGTGAATTAAGAGTGTAGCTGCTTACTTATCTTATTTTTTATACCTGAATTATATCAAAAATTCAATAATCATTTTCCTAGTGGATGACCGTAGTACTAGAAGCCGACATAATATCCTGTCCAACCACCATTAGTGCAGATCTTGTCTCTCATAGGATTATGTAGAAGCACAGCATTATCTATCCCAACTGTACTGTCTATACATATACATCATGATTTTTTCTTTCTATACCCCTTCCTTTGTCTACACCTGTCAAGGTGGGCACTCCATTGTCATTCAACTAACTTAGGTGCTTGAACTCAATACCACAATCCAACACAGTCCAGCATTCCACAACAATAGTGAGTTATTTAAAGAAGTTGTCGACCATAGCCATTTACAGCTCAGCTTAATATTATGGCCCCATGATGTATACTTCATTTTTATACTTTTCTGCTGGATGGTTAAGACCTAGATAGAGCAAGACTTATATACCAACACATGAACTTTATATTTCTTATGTGGTCAGTGAAGTCTTCTCAGGGTTTATCTTGTAGTCTTGTATATTATTCTGTAGATCCTTTGTCTGTGTCATCCATGTGGATGAGTCACGGCCAATGCTTGACCAGTTTGCTCTCCGTGAGAGCTTGAGAGAAAGTTTTCTCTTCATGAGACTCTCCCCAGGCACACTATAGAACTTCAATCTCTCCTTTGTGGCTCCATAATCTCCTTGTTCAGAAAATTTGGAGTTCACCTGAGTTTCATGATGTTGCAGTACAGGTGCTCCTATGTCCTGATTGACATGTCTTCATAATAACAATTAATTAGGCATATCAAGAATAAATCTCAATAAAATAAGGGCCATTTGTAATAAGTCAACAGCTGATATATTAGGTGGGTATAAACTGAAAATTTTGTCTAAAATCTAGGAAAGATAGAACTTATGGATTAAACAGCAAAGAGAGGCAAGGAGAAAAGCTAGGAAACATGACAATAGCAAAACCATGTAAACAAAAGTTACATTTCTTGCTATACAGGTCTTGCTTTATCTTGGTCTTAACAATCCAGCAGAAAAGTATAAAAATGAGATATGAAAAGTAAAGCCATATTTATAAGCACAAGGTGGTTAATGCAACGATCCTGAGAATTTTCAGCAGGTTTTTGAAACTAGCAGTTAATTGGCAGGATTCTCACCCTGACTAACTATATATGCTGACACCTGGAACCTAAGCAACTGCACTGAAGAGAACAATGTGTAATAGTAGGGTCATGCTTGGAATATCTGTCATTGTGGTCTTCTGTATACGTACTGCTTGTCATATCATATCAATTACTGCTATACTGTCTCTCAAGAAAATGTTTGTTTAAACATAAGGGTAATAAATAAAAACAAGCAGTAAGAAAAAGTCATAGGACTGTCTTTCTACAATTCTGTATGTGGTTAGATTTCTAAATTTCTGTGTAAAAATATGTAATTGTTTATTCCAATTTTTAAAAAAGTATTCATTTATTTTTCTGTTTTTTTCTTCAAAATCTGTAGGGATTTAAAGTTTAACATATCAATACTTGATGGAAAATATCTCCTCCATGCTATGCCTAAGATATTTGATATTCAGACAAATAGTGAGGTTAAGCTCAACTACCTACATTATAGGGTAATGAAATTATTAAGCTTCTCTTCCAGAGCATTAACAATTTAAGTTTGCAAATCAACAATTAGAGAAAAAGAAGGGCTGCAAGGACAGCCAATATTTTGGCCCTATCCTTTTAAGGTCACTGATGACATAGGAGAACCTGCACTATAACATCCTGTAACTCAATGATGTCCCAAATATTCTGATTGAAGAGATGATGGAGCCACAGAAGAAAGTGATCAATGATGTAGAGTGTGCCTAATGAGAGTCACATGGAGTGAAAACATTCTCTCAGGCTTTCACAGAGAGAAAATTGGCCAAGCAATGGCCATGACTCATCTACATGGCTGGCACTGACAAAGGATCTACAAACTGCTGTACAAGGTCTCAGGGTAAATCCTAAGGGGATTTGATTGGCCTTGTTGGATACAAAAGTTACATTTCTTGCTATACAGGTCTTGCTTTATCTTGGTCTTAACCATCCAGCAGAAAAGTATAAAAATGAGGTATGAAAAGTAAAGCCATATTAATATGCTGAGTTATAAAGGGCTCAAGAAAACAACTTCTGACATTGCCAGTCCTACGGATAACCCACTACTATTATGGGCTACTGAACTCTATTGGATTATTTTGCTGAATTCACACATCTACAGTATTTAAATGGCAACAGAATACCCATCTTTGACAAAACTAAACAAGAAAAGAGGATACAAATGAAGGGCCATTTTGTATCTGTATATATACAATAGTTAGGATAGATATACAGATATTTCTTCTTAATTCAATGAGAAGAAAGATTGGTACTAATAGTGTTTGGAATGTATATCATGTCTGCATCTTGCACTATGCATAACCACTACAAAGATCACAGCATGCATTAATTATTGAAGCTGTCCTATTCAATGAAACTTATCTCATTACTATTTGTTTCTCAATAAAATTAATAATAATAGAAAAATAAAACAAAATAAAGTCTGGAGCAAGACAAGGATGCCAATTTTTACTCCCTTTGTTCAACATTGTTTTGGAATTCCTAGCTAGAACAAGTAAGCAAGAGAAAGAAATAAAATGCATCTATGACCATTAATTATGATACATTAGCTTTAATGGGTCAGTAAAGTACCTTTGGGATACATGATGGTGGATCATGGAGGCATGACCTTGGACACATATATGGTCCCTAGATCTTTCCTCTTTTACACTGTTTCCATGATGTACTACTATGTTTCCATATATTACTCTGTCGTGTTCTTCTGCCATGATATTTCTTACTTGGAGCCAACTGACCATCGACTGAATCCTTTCAAACTTGGAATTAAGTTAAATCTCTTCTTGAGTTGTGGATGTTAAATATTATATCCCAGTAATGAGAAGACTGGTGGAAACATTAATTTGGTACCAGAGAAGTGAGACCATGAATGCACCAGACTATGTGGTTTTTCAACATCTGGAGTTCTTTTGCTGGAATGGCATAGAAAGATTTGGAGTTATGAGCTATAATAAATAGTAGAGTAGTGTAAATAGAGCCTTATGGATGGTTCTAGTCAAAGCTCAGAAGACCAAAATTCTAACAGAAATGTGGATAATAAAGACCAGCCTCAAGTTTTAAGTTGGAACAAGCGCTGAATTAGTAATTGAATGAGGAGCCATATGTGTTACACTCTGGAAAAAATAATTTGTACAGTTTATCTATATCCTGAGACTGTGCAGAGGACTGAAATGATGAATAATGGACTAATTGATCTGGAAGAAGAAATTTCTAGGCAGTCCAACACTGAAACAACAGCATGGGTATTTCTGGTTACTTTTGGCCAGATATGTAGGAGGAATAGGGGCACACTTGTATTTTACAAGTTTTGATAGGAAATAATTTGGAGTTCTTTAAGGACTGTTTTCTGTATTTTCTCAGAGATCTTGTTAAAGAAGTAAGCTGTAAATAAATTAGAACACTTGTGAATTTCATCACTGCAATCTTAGATGTAAATTAAGTTACTACAAAAATCACTATAGAGGGTAATTTAATAATGATAGTGTTATACCTTAAGTAAAAGTCCAGAAATAAAAAAGAAATATTGGGATTTAGGTAAATGTATTTTAGAGCATTTCCCAGTCTACACCATTTTCCTCCTGAAATTTCTTTCACATACATAACAATTCATAGATTTTTCTTCTTCTCCATGGAAACCTACATTTCTCTAACAGCAGTTCTACAAAGCTAATTACTGCCACAAAGATATATGGTACAGGGTAGTATTGATCTTGAGAATCCTGAGAAAATTAAAAATACACTGTAGAGGACTAAAGTTTTGGATCAACTTTGTCTCAAATGTTAAAAAATTATATTTAATAGGATGCAAATAAGTAAGCACTTCTGGACTATTTAGTGTACTAACTATTTTCAATTAGCTAATTTCTCACTCATCTAATTCAAAAGAAATAACATTAAGACAGAAGAATTTTTCTTAAAATAAGGAATAACTTTTCAGATGTTACAGGTGGACATATGGTTGCATTGATCTAAAAATGCTTAACTGACATAGAAATGCAAAAAGTGGAAAAATACTTATTCTAGTCAAAGGTTAATTTGTTGTACTGTAATATTTGGCATCAATAATCATGTTTTGTTATTATAACTGTACATTAAGTCCAAAAGTGGGTGTTCAGTTGATTATGTACCAATGGCAGGCTGTAATATGCTATTTTAGCTGGGGGCAGCTTGTAGTTATTATAATGATTTGACACCTCTGCCCAAATTTAGTTTCAGGAAAGTTGAAATCTCATTTTTAAGAATAGCATCTGAGGTGTGAGGTTGTATGTTTTTCTGGAATGTTATTCTTTGTAGGGGCTTGCCTTTGGGAAGTGATAAGGAAAAGATTATATGACCTTGTACAGATTTTAAATTTTTCACTGTTTGGTGATTACCTGGAGAGTACTACTTTATCCAAATATATGTCCTTCTTCCTATAAAACAGTGATAACTTACATTCATGGAAATCTAAATGTTCAAAGACATTGTATTTTGGGATAATTTCTATAATTATTTTCTATAACAAACTAGAACCTATCTTACTTCACATTTTTTCCTAAAATCCTCTAGTGTTAGTCATCGGAATATAACTTAGACCACTACATGCATGCATGCATGCATATATATCTATCTTCTCCTCATATTTCCCCAGCAGGTACTCTTGCACTCTTTCTCCAGTCACTTTCCACTTAAAACTCATGACATTCCAGTAAGAAAGCAAATATGATTATCCTTCTCGTATTTTCTCTACTGAAGTTCTCCTCCCCTGACAGACGCTGGAGAGTGGGATGGTCTTTATTTAATAGCTAATTGGAAAAATTTAAAAGGTAATTTCGAGCTTTAGACATGTCTTTGTGTAGAGTGGTCATTAAGAAGTATATGGCTTAGTAATGGGCCATTTATTATTCTTGGCAGACTCTAGGAGGTACAATTTGAAAGAAGAGGATAAAAGAAAACAACTAAGGGTGCTTTGCATAATAATGTGTTGTAGCAACTCCATTGTGAGAGAGGTAACCTTGTAAATCATGGAATTTTAGGGAATTATTGCCTTTTCATGCTCACTAGGATTGTTTGTACTGCCTCTGACAAATACTGTAAGTCCTCCAAATACTGGGTGGGTGAATACATGTACACAAAATTATGTATTCCAACAGTTAAACAGTGAACAATCAGAAAAATAGGCTTATATACAGCTCATAATAATGAAAGAAGTTCAGATTATAACATAAAATGTGCCAAAGCACACTTAGATGCTTCTATGGAATGTGGAAAATCAAAGACCACTATATATTGCTGTCAGGTTACAATTACAGGCTGAATAATGCATATTTTCAATTAAATTTTGGGAAGCAGAGCGATACACTTTAGGCTGAGAATAAGACCAGAAGGTATTAGGGGTGTGCGCTGAACAGTGGGTAAAAACCTGTGAAAACTTGGATGTTGCATTTGGACATAACTTCCCACATACATTTGGAGAGTGTTTCCTTTGGTTACTGGGGAAAATATATTTGTTATGCTCAGAGACTTTTTCTTCACCTTCTCTACTGTTATTTTCAAGCATAGATGGATTTTGGTATATATTAATCCTTAAATATGAAAGTCTTGTAATAAATGGATACTATTGACATATGAACTCTTAGTTGCAAATAAGATGGAAATCAGATATAGGGTGGTTCCTACACTTGCTGATGATGATCCTTATAATTGTCCATTCTTTTCTTCAGGGCCACTAAAGGAGAAGGACCCTATATTATATTTTGCAATGTTACCAATATACTGAGGCTCTTGTTCAATTCATATAGAAATCACAAATTGGCAAAACAACCATTCTAGTGTCAAAAAAATCACAGTTCTGCAGCCTGAGTCTGTATTAACTTTTAGTTACTTTAGGCCCTCCAAGTTGCTTGGAGCTAGCAGCTGTTAGAAGGTCTCAATAACTCATCTGGACACTGGAGATGTTAGGTCATAGGTAGTTTTCATTACTTTTGCTGTCACTTACTTGTATTTAGTGTTATCAGCATAAGTTTCTGGCAACTTTTGGTACCAGTAGCTGCTAATGTTACCATCTCTTGCTCCTGGTGTCATTTGGATCCAGCAGTGCTTTGTTTTATCATCTCCTAGTGCACCAACTATGCCTATTCTACTCAGGACTCATGCTTCAGCATAACGGTGAGCACTACATGGCCTGAACATTCTAATGTAAGTTCATGGGAGGTTATGCATAAAAAAGTAGGCTTTCACACACAGTGTCAGGTATTTGATTGGCCATGGATGGTGAAGAACCCCTTGTTCACTTAAATGAATGTAGCTTCAGAAGGGGAGAATAATTCTGATAAGTTGCAAAGTAGGATCATCTGGGATAGTTATGTAACTAAAGCCTGATACACACAAACAAATTTGTTCCAGTGCAGCCATGGTGTGCCTGGTACAATTGGGATGGGTGCATGACATTCTGGGAAGGCTCAGGATAAAACTACTTTTGGGTTAGCATTAGGCTCTTTTTTCTGCCTCAAACAGAGTAGGTAAATACACCATATCCTATATTTCCCCTTTTCTATGTCCATAAAGGGGCGCTGCAGCCCATTAGGAGACTGACTACTATTTAAGCCTCAACTTGGAAGTTAAAGCAAATAGGCTCTCTAATTTCTCTAAAAGTCTAAGGCTCGGGGCAAACACATACTGAAGGTGTGCACTGCCACACTGATAATCTTGTTAGTATCTCATTAGACTCTTTTAACAGATTCCTAACATCCAAATAAACAACAAAAGATCAGATAAGCAATAACAAAGTCAAAGTATGAAAGCTTAATACTCTATTTTCACAGGAAAACTTACTGACCAAAAAAAAATTAACAAAGAAATACCAGAGCTAAGCTATATATTTGAACAAATGCACTTAATAGATATCTATAGTTGTTCTACTCTATTGGAGCAGAACAAATTCTTCTAAGCAACACAGAGAATTTTTTCCAAATAGACCACATACTAATCTACCCATCCTGCTTCAATAAGTACAAAATGATCAGATCATCCATATATCCTTTTAGATTACAGTGTAATGAAACTAGCAATTAATCAAAAAGGAAACCAGATAATGTCTACTAATGTGCACTTATGTATATACAATGACCTGCAGAAGAAATAAAGGAAAAAAATTAAACAATTTCCTAAATCAAACTATAATGCTATTACAGTGCACCAGAAGCTACGGGTCATAAATGAAACAATCTTATGAGGGGACTTTATTGCTATCAATGCGTAAAGTAGAAAAACAGAGTGATCTCAAATGAATCACCTTATGATACAAACCTCAAGACACTAGAAAAATGAGAAGTTTCTAAACCTAAACCTAGCACAAGTATGGAAATTATAAAGACCAGAGCAGAAATTAAGAAAACTGTAATGTATAAAATAATACAAAGAATCAACAAATGCAGAGCTGACTTTAAAAAAAATAAACAAAACACACAAACCCTTAGTCAAAATTAAGGTGGACATCCAAATAAAAATTTAAAAAGTAAAATCATGAAAGATATCACCAAAATAGAGAAGATGAGAATAACCATTAGCAACTACTATGAAAATTTTATTCAAATAAATGCAAGCAACTCAAATAAATAGACTAATTCCTAAACACATACAAATTACTGAAACTTAACCAAAAGACATAAGAATGCTAAAAATCTCTAATAACAAAAAATGAAATTGAAATTATAATGAACAACTTACCCACTAAAACAAGCCCAGGACCTGATGGGTTCAATGATGAATTCTACAAGAACTACAGCAATGATATAACTCAAATACTCCTTAGACCCTTTAAAGAAACTGAAAGAGAAGGAACATTTGCATACTCCCTTCTGGAACATAGGGATTATGTTCAAAAATTAGACAAGTACCCAGTTTAAAAAAATGAACTATTGGCCAATTTCTGTAATGAATATAGGTGCAAATATTTTCAAGAAGATACCGACAAACAGAATGCAACAAATCACCAAAGAGGTTACGCATCATCACCAAATAAGCTTCAGCCCAGGGAGACAAGAATAGATTAATTAATCAATAGATGCAATAATAAAAAAAAAAAAAAACACAAGCTGGGACAAAGATGACATAATCATGTCAATAGATGCAAGAAAAGCCTTTGAAATAGTGTCAAAATATATTCATGGCAAAAACCCTGAAGAGAAACCTGCCTTCTCCTAGATGGAGGAAACTGTCCCCAAATCCACATGGATGGAGAAAACTGCCTCCACACTACATTCAGCCACAGTCAACTCTGCACCTCTGTAATTCTCATCCTGGTTGTGGCCACTGACCAGCTCTATGCCTGCTCTGTGTTTTTCCTCCCCTTGATGCCTGGCAGGAGATCTGATGGACACCTAACCTACCAGATGATGGATGAGACCAATGCTCCAATACTGTAAACTCAAAAAGGTCATCAGTTCACAGACAAATATCAGACCTCTCCAACAGAGCTAGTCCTAGTAATACAAAGTACAAGAATAGAGTTAATTTTACTCAGAAAATGGCTCCTTCCCAACAGGCTACCTTTGGAGTAGAAACCCAGCACACTACCTGCCATATCACAAGACAGTGTTCAATCAGGGTACACTTGGAGCACAAAGTAGTTAAAAAAAATTAAGAATGACATGAGATTCCATTAAACAGTGCAATAGGAATTCAATAATGGCTGTTGTATTGTATAATGCTATCTTCTAATTTGGTTGTTTAGGTTACCAGATATAAACCTAGAATATCAGTTTAAAAAGTTACAAGAAATTAAAAAGAAAAAAATTCAATTAAGCATTAACTCCTCCTTTCAGTAAACCAGCAGAAATCAGCAGTACAATTATCCAAACTATCCTGCATATGTACATGAATATATCCTTTTCCTCATCCCAGTGTTTTCTTCCTATTGAACATATTCTTTTCCTTTCACAGTGTCTATTTTACCTTTTAAATTTTATTTACTTCTTCAGGGTCCATTTTGGGAAGATGTTTTTCAGGGCTTAGCCACAGAACAATTACACTTTAGGATTTGCAGCATTATCTTCACACAGTGACTCTGGGAGAGATGGCCACAGGAAACAGCACCAGATGCGGTGAAGGCTAGACATAGGACCCCCGTTCAGTTTTGACCTAAGCTAGGAAGGATGCAGAATCTGCCATCCATAGCGACATATCTGGCCTAATGACTGGCCACAGCCTGAGATGCATGGAAAGAAGGCCCCCTGGAGCAGGAAGGGCATTTCACAAACCCACAGCTCATAAGCCTGAGCAGAGAAAATTACAACTTGCTGTATTCTAATACTGCAGAGCCTGGAAAGTAACCATTCATTCAAAAGCAAAGAGAAACTTTTTTAGTAGACTTTATTATTTTTTTCTTTACTTTCCTTGCATTCTTTTTTAAAAGGTTGAGTTTATTTTTCACTTCTTATTTTTCTTTCTTCCTTCAATTTGGTCTGTGTATTTTCTCTTCTTTTTCTAGGTCACTTTTGTTCTGTTACTGTAATTTAATACTAGTGTTGTATTTTCCCTTCTTAATGGGACCACATATCTCACCTTTCTCTCTCCTTCTCATCTTCCTGTGATTAATACTACAAATTTTACTTCTCATTTTCCAGTTTTCCACCTGCTCCATCTTCACTATTTATATATAGTTAATGCTGTGCTATTCTGGTTGAATATTGTAATATTCTTTTTTTTTTTTTTTTTGGTGGAACCAGGGATTGAACTCAGGCCCTTGCACTTGCCAGGGAAGCACTTACTCCACAGAGCCATCTCCCTGGCCCCGTCATATTCTTAACAGTAGCTATATTGTTCCATTTTATAGATATTTACTGTTAGTCAATATTAGGTTTGTGTTAGTTTTTATACTATACAACTCTTTCATGGTTAAGGCTGTTACTTTATTGATTATTAGGGTTCGATAATATCCAATGTTTCATTCATAATATTGTTGCTGATATTATTACTATAGCCAAGGTGACATAGTTGTTCTCCTTAACTAATTTTCTCTGTATGTTAACATTTGGATTGCCTTTGTGTCCTTCACAATCTTGTCGCCCATTCTAAATAACTGAATACTAGGCCAAATGCAATGCAGCCAAATACATTGCAGCCTCCCTTCCAAAGTGTTTGGATTTTGGGACAGAGGCAAAGGTCTATACTTGGTCATGCCCAGAGGACCTCACTGAAAAGCAGATATTAACTAAAGAGAGCTACATATGGACAACAAAAACATCCACTATAATCAACCCACAAACTAAAAAAACAAAACCAACAAAACAGGAACATGAGAAAACAAGACAACACAATGTTTCTAAACACTCCCAAATCCAGCAAGGCTGATATATGCAACACTGAGGGAGAGGAAATAAAGTCAGACAGCTGAATTATTTGAAAAGGTAACAGAAGTCATCAAAAACAGATCTGTAAGAAATTTACCAAGCATAAATATGTAACTAAACAAATAATAGACCTAATAAAAATAATCAGTGAATATATAGATGTCACTAATAAAAAAAGCAGGCTGAGCTAAAAAATGTGAATTCTCTGCAGATAAAAGATTTAGTATTCACAAAACCTCAAGAGTTTAAAAATTCTATTGAAGGTATGGGCAGGAGAAGTGAGCTACATGAGCACCGTGTCAGAACTATAATGTAGGGTGATTGTCATGACCAATTAATGGGGAATGCCTCAGAAATAACAACCAAAGATAAAAATTGGAAACAACAACTGCAGGATGACTTAAAGAAGACTAAGATTAATTGGAATAAATGAAAAATCAAAAGATAGCACAAATGGCATAAAAAATCAGCTTACTGGAATAATAGCAAATCTTTGCCCCCCCAACAAATTTAACATATAGATAAGTGAGGCATGAGGAACCCCAAATAGCCATGATCAGAAAAGAGTATCTCTAGAACATATTACAGTTACAATTCAAGATGACCCAAAAGAAAGGTTTGTGCTAATATTATTTTGATAAAATATTATGCTTAAATATCATACTGTGAATACCTATGATAAAGACAATACCACACAATGTATTATTTTAAATATCCTGCTAACCTTTTTGAAATTGTTTTATTACTTTTATTTTTTTCTTTTTAAAATAAAAAAAATCAAGACATCCAACAAAAGGGCAGAATATTAAAAGCTGATAGAGAAAAGCAACTAATAATTTAATAAGACAATTCATTAATTTTATAGCTCATGTCTTGACATAAACTTTAAAGATCTGGAGAGTTTGTGATGGATGATTTTGAGTCATAAAAGAAAACACCCTTCAACCTAAATTGAGATATCTTGCAAAATTGTCTTTCAAAATTGATGGAGAAATAAGAAATTTCCACGATGAAGAGCACCTAAAGAAATTCATGATCACAACAATGTCAGCATTCCAAAAAAATGTCAAAGATATACAACAAAGAGACAGTGAAGCTCAAAATTCCATAAGGTCTAACAGAAAGAAAATACCAGGTTGGATGAAGGCTGTCTTAGATACTCTCATGTTGCTGGGACAAAATACTTAACATGTAGTAGTTCAAGCAGGAAAGCTTTTTTTCAACCCATAGTTTATAGAGGTTTCAGTCCGTAATAGCCTGGTTCCAAGTTCAGACAACATCGAAGAGCAGGCAGGGAGCAGCAAGCAGTAGCAGCATTTAGTCTTTTATCCCATCCAAGTACAAGCCTTTCGGGTGGTGCCACCCACCTTTGTTCACCAAGGCTTGGGCATAACCCACGCAGAGCCATGATAATAATTAGCGGACTAATGTAGTACCACACACTATTAAACTCAGAGTCACACACACCCTACGTCCAGCAAGCTCTAAAAATCCCAAACCTAAGAGCACTTGGGGATTCACGGAGAAATCTAGATATAAGCTATAATTTTCCACCCCTGGCCTCCAAGAGGATCATTCACTTTTAGTCTGTCTCTAAGAGTTACCAAAATACTAACAGTTTCAGCACTGCTGAAAATTCCAAGTCTAAAGTTGCCTCTGAGCTTTGAGGAAATCTCTTAGTGTGGAACCAATGCAAAAATCAAAAGATAGTTAAATGCTTCCAAAATTCAGTGCAACAAAGCAAATGTTCTCACTCAAAATGGCAAAAATAGGGGACCAAAAGGAATGGAACCAAACTCAGGAGGGAAAACAGTAAGTCCTTAGGTTCCATGTCCAATGTACAGTGCAATTTATGGTTAAGATGTTAAATCAAAAAAACTTTGAGTGGCTCTGCCCCATGGCACTGGTTGTTCTAGACTCTATAGTTTTTCTCTTGGGCCATCTTTGCAAACTCCTTGCAGCTTTCCACAGATAATACATGTCCCTGGCTTCTGCAACCTTCTGGGGTCTCTACTGAACTTTGAGCTTCACACTCAGAACTTCATACACTTCCCCATCAGGGGCATTCTGCCTGGTCTCCAAGGCCTTACTAAATTTGTGCTGATACCTTCCTGACTCTTGCAGTCTGTATGCCCCTAAAACCAGGACCAGGTAGATGACAGGAGGGTCTGTTGCCAGATGGAGCAGTAGCCAAGCTTCTTTCTCTCTTGGCTGTAAGGGTCAAGTGACATGATTGGTGAACACCATGAAACAGTTCAGAGAAACAAATTCCCTCTGCCATTCCACCAGAGGAGCAAAATGTCCTCTGATAATCTGGAACATGGTGCCCTGGGGCTCTCTTCTCAAAGTAAATTCTTTCGACTTGCAATTTTGAGGCTGTAAGGGTGGAGTCCTGCTGATTTTTGTGATGTGTTCCGGCCAACTTTTCTATTGCTCTTTTTCCCCTCAGCAACCAAATTCTCCCCTGTTCCTTTCTTGCAGTACACCACTTCACTGGAGTTTCTTTTCAGGCCAAATTCCAAATGTTTTAATTAATTCTTCTGGGCTCTTTGTTTTTGATTCTCTACATAAATCTAGCTAAAAGCCCCCAGCAGTAGCTGTGTCACTGCCTCAACATTAGACTGCCTTGAAGTATTTTCTGCCAGATTAATTAGTCTTCTGCCCTTAATCCCTGTCTCTGCAAAGTCTCTGGACAAGATCAAAATGCAGACAAATGTTCTGTCAAAGCATAACTACCACACTGTCTAGAGTTCAACAGCCAGTGCAGTCCTTATTCCTTACTGAAACCTCTTAAGTCTGGTGTTTATTTGTTGCATTTCTATTAGCATTCTGGTTTTCTGAGTTCTGAGCAGAGTCTCCCATCATACTTAGTTCACAGCATTCCAGGGGTGCTTCTTCAGTTGACATCTCCATACCTTTCCTAACTCTTCCTACAAGCTCATGCCTACAAGACTCCTAAACCAGTTGATAGTGTTTTAACAGGATATCCTGTCTGCTTCTTGTACTATGGGTGACCACTAGGAAGATAACAGTGTAAAATATATTAATTATTGAAACTGTCCTATTAATCAGCTTCGAAACTGTCTCATTGATATTTGTCTCTCAATAAAATAAAATAAAATAGAAAAAGACTCCTAAATCACATGGCCAGGTGATGTGACAATGTAGAAAATAGTGCATTTAGTTAGTTTATAAGTAAGGCTAGAACTGAGTGTGATAAAAACTAGCTCTACTGATAAAAACTAAGTCTAGACAGTGAACAAGACTATGATCAGGAATGAAAATTCCTCAGGCAACATGCTTCCTGTGAAAGAGAGGTCACCACCTACTGAATTTAAAATACAATGAACTTCTGACAAGAGATACAACCTCCTCCTTAGGACTTTTGAGATTATTATAACATAAAATAACTGGCTCTAAGGTCCAGTTTACTGAAACACTTTGTGAAAGAACTTGGCTAGAGAGCATGAGAGAACATTCAGCCACACCACTTAGCACCCATCCTGAAAATCTAGGTGCTGTTCTCCTCTGTATTTCCAATAAAACTCTCCTAACCTTTGGTTTGTGACTTCAGTCCTTAGCATTTGGAGAACTATACACATTCTTAAGAGCTTGTACAGTGAAAGTGAATACAAACAAATTCCAGTGGTCCTGAGCATGTTACTTAATATGATTCAATTTTTCTATCCTTAAGATAAAGATAATAATATCTGATGGGTTGGTGATAATTAAGAAACAACCCATTTCCCTTTAGGGAAGTCTCCAACACAAGATAAACATGTAATAAAATTTAGTCACTACTGTTATTATCATCATTATTATTATTGATATTTTCTGACATTTTAGTGGCTTCATTACCAACGTTATCACTGAAGAAAAACTAGTGGGTGTACTCCTAGCAAGTAAAAATGTATACAGAAGGGCCTGGGGAGATAGCTCAGTGGAATAAATGCTTCCCTGGCAAGTGTAAAGACCTAAGTTCAATCCCCAGTTCCACCAAAAAAAAAAAGAATGTATACAGAAATGATGTAACAGATGACAGAAAGAATTCTAAGCACATAAAATGGTCAGTATATAGGTAAAATTAAGTATATATTGACATCAATAGTATTTAATTTACAATATTAATATTCAAAATAAAATTATGTGGTTGTGAAATTGATAAAACTATATGAATTATGGAATGATTATCATTTAGGTTTTTAGGTTCTTATATCATTAAGGAAAAAGATAACATTGATTTACTTCAGGCTTGTTCAAAGGATATAAAAATTCTAGAATAACCATAAAATAGAAAGAGAGCATGCCTTGCAATCTATTAGAGTGAAAATGGAATGTAAGTGCATAAAAGCAAAACTAAAAATCCATCAATGCCACATCTTTTTCAACCATTTCTCATGTGATGGACATCTTGGTTGTTTCCAAGATTTTGCTATCACACATTGCGCTGCTATAAACATAGGTACACATATATCACTATGATACAATGTTTTCAGATCCTTTGGGAAAATTCCCAGTAGGGGGATAGCCGGCTTGAATGGGAATTCTAGTCCTACTCTTTTCAGGAGTCTCCACACTGATCCACAGTGGTTGCACCAGTCTACATTACCACCAGCAGTGGACAAGTGTTTCCTTTTCCCCACAACCTCTCCAACATTTGTTATTGGTTGATTTCCTTATGATAACCATTCTTTCTGGAGTGAGATGGTATCTCAGTGTTGTTTTTATTTGCATTTCACGAATGGCTAGCGATGTGGAGCATTTTTTCATATATTTATTTGCTGAAGATAAGATGGCTGAGTGTTTTCGTAGATGCCTCTGCGTCTTCTAATCTATTCCACTGATCCTCAGGTCTATTTTGTCGCCAATACCATGTTGATTTTATCACAGTGGCTTTGTAGTATAATTTCAAATCAGGAATTGTGATGCCTCCTGCCTTGTCAATACTGGCCAAGATCGCCTTTGCTATTCTAGGTCGTTTGTGGTTCCAAATAAATTTTAGGATTGATTTCTCTATGTCTGGGAGGTATGTCGGTGGCAGTTTGATAGGGATTGCATTAAATCTGTACAGCAATTTTGGGAGTATGGCCATCTTCACAGACCAATGATGTACAGAATAATGTACAGGACTACAAGATAAACCCTGAGGGGACTTCACTGACCACATAAGAAACATAAAGTACATGTGTTGGTGTATAAGTCTTGCTCTATCTAGGTCTTAACCATCCAACAGAAAAGTATAAAAATGAAGTATACTCCGCGGGGCCATAATATTATGCTGAGCTGTAAATGGCTATGGTCGACAACTTCTTTGAATAACTGACTATTTTTGTGTAATGCTGGACTGTGTTGGATTGTGGTGTCGAGTTCAAGCACCTAAGTTAGTTGAATGACAATGGAGTGCCCACCTTTGACAGGTGTAGACAAAGGAAGGAGTATAGAAAGAAAAAATCATGATGTGTGTGTATAGACATTACAGTTGGGATAGATAACGCCGTGCTTCTACATAATCCTATGAGAGGCAAGATCTGCACTAATGGTGGTTGGACAGGATATTATGTCGGCCTCTAGTACTATGGTCATCCACTAGGAAAATAATTATTGAATTTTTGATATAATTCAGTTATAAAAAATAAGTAAACAGCTACACTCCTAATTTACTGATAAGTGACATCTGCTATAACAATGTCTGTAAGAATATCATGTATGCACCTTGTACGATACCAAAACAGTATGAAAACAGTTTGCAGTGTATTAATTTATTGAATCTGTCTTGTTAAGGTGTCGTAAAACTGTCTGAGTGATATTTGTACTTCAATAAAATTAAAAATAAATAAAAAAGGAAGTGTCCTGTACATTATGAATGCTCAGCAATGTCCCTGGCTACAAATACCAGCATCATCCTACTCTAGTTATGACACCCAGTGTCTTTAGATGTTGTGTAATGTCCTATCTGGGACACGATTGACCCTGATCTAACCATTTGGATATATTTATATAAGAATGTGAAATAATTGAACTTCTGTATTTGTTATCATTTTAAATATTAAAGATGTTTCCTATTATAAAAAAATCCATCAATGCACATGAATATAAGAAGTGAAAATTTAAATGCACTGTGTCTATGTATCCTACTTTAACCATATAGATAAGATGTTCAATAAAGCTACATTTTTAAGATTAAGGAATACTGATTAAGTTGGTCTGTATATAAAGTTCAGACATTAAATATCCAATGCAGTCTGAACATCTGGCTCATATACAAATAAGAACATATGCATAACAAATGATATCCTGTCCACACACCTTCCTTTACCTGCCTTACTAGTTGAATATCAATTGAACCTGAAACAGCTCACAAGTTACAGCCAGGCTACAGGCAGAGAATCCTAGCCCACTAGAGAAGTACTAGTTGTTCTTAAAATTCTAAGACTGGAATCACCTTCTTCTGCCCTAGAGAGGATCTTAACTACTTCTTCAGATCGAAAGCTTCTGGGAGAAGTTATTTAAGGTAATAGATAGGTGGTAAGCTAAGATCAGGAAGAATTCTCTAGTTCAGTGCCTGCCAAGTCTTGCACTAGCATGCTTATTCACACTGGTATTTTTTTTCCACACTGATCTTTTTATTTTCTAAAATCAAAGAAAAAAATATTTGTTCAATCAATAATGTAAAGGTTAATACAGATATAATTTTATTTGAGAAAGGCAACACCATATGATCCTAGAGATAAAAGAATAATAGTCAACAGTTCTCTACTACCAATAGTTTACTTTGCGAAGATGTTAGCCAACAGAGTTAAATGAGTTCAAGACAGATCATGGCCTGATAGTCACATAGACAAAGCGACCTCAATCCTGTGTTTCTCCTAGCCATGCCCATCTCTGAAGCAGTAAGCCCAAGTGTAATGATATTATTTACATTTTTAGTTAAACATATTAGATACCAAAACACAACATTTCAACTGATCTCATTAACTGCTATTTTTGAGGCAGTCAGGAGAAGACTGGTGTTTGGCATAGCTCATCACCTATGCATCCAATCAATGGTTTGTACTTTGGCTGCCAGGATAGCACCTTTACAAGGTGGAAAAGTTGGCATAGTTTTGACTTTTTCTATTCTAACTATTATTGAAGTAATTTTTATTCTCTCTGGCCCTAGTGGTTTACATTTTACTTTAACTCTCTTTCCTATATATTTTCTGAAAGCTGCTTTAAGTCTTGTATAGCAGAGGATGAATAAAAAGAAACTGTTACCTTCTTTAAAAAATATCTACCTGTCTTCTATTATTTATTCTGATTTTTCTAACCCTTTAATCCATGGAGTTTTCAGCTAAAAACTTCCTTGATGATCTCCCTTACTTGAAACCCCACTTCATGTTATTTCTTTTCCTTTTCTTTCTTTCTTTTTTTTTTTTTTGGTGGAACTGGGGATTGAACTAAGACCCTTGAACTTGCCAGGGAAGTTCTTATTCTACTGATCCATCTCTTTGGCCCTTATCTTATTTCTTATAACTGTACCTTCTATTTTCCTTCTGTATAGTCCTTATCCCACAGTTATACAGTCATTATATCTAATCTTTTGCAATATTTAGTGATTTCTTCAATCACACTGTATTAAAGTCACAGTTTCTCTAGAGCACTTATAAAACTTCCTGAGATATAGGAGACAATCATGAAATTAATACTAATCACAATAGACAATATTTCTTTTAAAAGATACTTTGCACCAATACATGGTTTTACTCATAGAAACACTTAGAAGCAGGTATTACTGTCAAAGACATTGTTTAGACTTTAGAGAACTGAGGTAAAGATGTATTATGTGACTTATCTTATGTCATACAATCCTTGTAGTGTGGCTCCAGAGCCATCTATCTTAAGAACAAGGAGACTCTTTTATAGTAAATACTTCAAAATGGAAAAAAAAAACAACAATTAAGGTGCATGTCCTATGTCTGTAATGTAGTAAATATTCTGCATTATTGATATTGTTGCATGATGATTATGATTGTGGATTCCAAATTCTGGTTCTGTCAGCTAACTAATGGTTTTGACTGTCCAATTACTAGATTCCTTTAGGAACTCCATTCAAAATGGAAAAAAAAACAGTAGTAGAATTCCCTCTTAAGTTTCAGTGGAATCTGTAAAGGACAACCCCAACATGCAACACTTTCTTGTGGCTCTAGTTTTGCATCTGAATTGTCGCAAGGGCAGTTGTGCATGCCACCTAACCTTTGATCTCTTGGGCACATTATGAATGCCTATAGTATTCTTGCATCCTCAGAAACAGAGGCAATGCTGTGAGTGAATGCATCCAAACTCTGTTAAAATATTTGCTAGTGGGAGAAAATGGCAGGTAGGAGAAGATGAAAGACCTGTCAGACTGAAAAACAGATGTGAATGCAAATGAAAGGCAGGCAGAAGAAAGGAGACTTGGGTGGAGGCATCTTAGTCTGCAGCACAGTTCTAAGACAATACTACAGGGAAGTCTTTGACCGGAAGTCACCCATTAAAAAAGTTCTGCCTCACCCAGCATTTTGATTGCTTTAGGAATGAGTTCAGTCATTAGCTGGGAGGAGCTCCACTAAACTCATGACACCTTCTAAGTATAGGGAGTATGTAGTTTTTATAATGCTAGAAAGACTAGTCAATTATCTCCCCAGCATTAGATGCAGTGGCATGATCCCCTTGCCATCTCATCAACCTACTGTCTTTGAAATCAATGATTTTATAGTTTTAGATCTTATAGTTAAGTCTTATAGTTAAGTTATACTGCTCAGGCAAGGCAATGTCCTGTCACATCTAAAAGACTTGGTACACTCCCAAAATTCATTTTCAATGAATTTTGATATTCATGTTTGAATCAATCTTTTATATGTGAAGGGAGATAGAGTGTCCACTTCATTTTTTGCATGTAGATATCAAATGTATCAACACATTTGTTAAAGAAACTGTTCTTTCCTCTTTTGAACTCCTGGCATTTATGTGAGGAATAAGTTAACTATATATGTGAAGGCTGACTTCTGGACTCTCCATTATCAGTTTGTTTATTCTTTTGCTAGAATAACATTTTGGTCATTATTTTTGGTCTTGAAATAAATTTCAAAATCAGAAAATATGAGTTACCCAACTGTGTCCTATTAAAGATTGTTTTGGCTATTCTGGAGCTCTTTTATTGCTACATAAATTTTAGGATAAACTTAAATTCTAAAAACTGTAGCAATGGTTCTTATAGGAATTACACTGAATCCATAGAAGAATTTAATTTCTCAAAACAATATTTTTTTATAATTTTATTCAACTTATTCCTAATTATCTTATTCTTTTGATGCTATTGTAAGTAGAATTGTTTTCTTCTACAGACTTGTTTTCAATGGAAATTTTCACAAAATGCCTTGTGTTTGAACTTCACATTGATAACGTTGAAGTCATAAATCATTAGGAACACCTGAAATGTCCCAACTCTAATTTATCCATTTCAGAATATTGCTCAGGCAAGACAATGTCCTGTCACATCTAAAAGACTTGGTACACTCCCAATTGCTAAGGATGTCACTGTCAATTACTTTACTTGCTCAGCAGCTAACTTACTGACTCAAGATGAATGTGAGATCTGGGATGGCCTCTTTCATTAAAGCCTTATCCCAAGCTCTGCGAAGATCTCTAAAGACATGCCAGCTTTTCTCATATTCCTTAAAGGAATAAAGCTAAAAGAGTAAGACATATCCGATTAATAACAAAACATATTTATAGCTCATAAGGCTAGCCTTATATGTTCTGTATGTTGTTGTCAAGTATTGTACAAACTTACACATTCTTACCACAAACTGTTCTATGAAATTTTCTTTCAAGTAACAGGAAATGTAATGAAGTAAATGAAAAGGAAAGGGTTGCTTAATGTCTCTAACTGTTTTTGTACAATGAATGTGATCACACCTCTCTAAATAGGTCTAATATCTCCCTAAAGAACAAATAGAAATGGAATGTTGGGACTACTTACAATCTCCTTAAGGCAAATTAGTCTCCTTCTTGAAGGCACTGGTTTAGGATGCCCTTACACTATAAAAGCAGACTATTACTAGAGAAAAGGAAGAGAGTAAGAGGAGACTGTAAAGGAAGGTAATGGGGGATAGGTATGAGTAAAACATATACATTGACACGCGTCTTGCTGAAAATGTGAAAGTAAGGGCAAAGAGGTTATACGAGGAAAATAACCACAGCATTATATGTACATATTTGAATCTGGCAAAATGAAATCCATTAATCTGTATAACCAAGAAAAGACTGAAAAACACAAATCTATTTTCTTATCCTGTTTGTGATCATTATTAATGACTAAAGGAAAAAACAAGAAAAAGTGAATCACACACACACAAATCTTTGGCTTTGGATGGTTATGTAAAACTAGTTTAGAATTTGAAGAGATTCCAAGAATGAAAAGAATTATAGGTTAGCCTTGCAAATTGTCAGCTGCCCTAGGCCAAATATGATTTATGTGTGCAGCAAAGGATTCAGTTTGTTTCTCGTTCTGCCCTAGGACTCCATCTCTCTTCCACTAACTGTAACATTCCCATCTATACAGAGAAATTCATCCCTGTTACCAGAAACTTTGAAAAAGAAAAGCAGAGTGTTACAATATTTACATTCTAGTAAATTCTGTATGTTTATTTTCAACAAATGGCCTGACTGGGTTTTTCCAATGAACTACAAACCAGCATAGTTTTTTTAAATTTTTTTTTTCAGAGAGAAAAATATTTTCCTATACGTAAGAGAACAAAATCATGATTTATTTCTTAAGAATGGAAAGTATATTGTTCATCAAAATCTATAACTTTTGTTTTACTCTGTAGTAAATAGTTATGCAAACTGAATATCTGCAATTTTTTTACATCTTTGCTACATAATTCTCCTTGTTAGGAACCCCTTTGGAACTGATGACCTATATTCTTAATGACTTGCAGAGCCATATTTATCCTTCCAGTTTCATTCCTGTTAAATTCCCAGTAGAGAGAATGGCCTATTGTTACATTTCCACTGAAAATCATACACCTAATATTTCAGGATATATAATAATTAAGTGAGCATAAAGATGCCTGAATAACTGAACAACTATTTGGCAGCAATTGACAAAGTGTATCAGCCCTATACTTTAGATCCAATGGCTTCCAATCGATGAGAAGAAAGTGCTAGCTAGCACTCATTAAAAAATTAGATGGAGGTGGACATACTAAAATTATTATGGATTATGAAGAAACAGGCAATAATATTACCAAAGCTGTTATTTTATATTTTATATTCTAAATTTTTCTTCAAAATTTTTCTTCTTTTTCTCATTTTTTTTACTTTTTAAGAAGAATACAATATAGTGATAATAAAAAATCAGAAATTATGCAGAATTTGACTAAATAAAATGACATGAATTTGACAATGTTAATTGCATGGCATAGTGTTGGCTTCAAATTAGTTATTTATCAGATATATGCATGAAAAGTTGGAGAAAAGTTATAAGAAATTAAGAAGAGAAAAAAGTGTGAGCACTAAGAACTCTTTCCACAGATCATCAGAAACCAGCAGTACAATGATTCAGGCCATCCTGTACACATGCTTAGATATATTTCTTCCCCTACCTCTTGTTTTTCTCTAATTTCTCTTATAGGAGTAATTGAAAACTGAGCATACAAAGTGGTCAGGGATGCTTCTCTGGTCTTTGTGGCATATGTCTCGTATCATTATCCTAGTTGAAATCATACATACCTCTTTTGATCCAGTATTAGGGAGGTGGTAGTGTCCTTATTGTTTTGTTTTATAAATACAATTTCTTGTGAGAACTACATGGTTCTTAATTTTAAAATACATGCATCAAAATACTGGGCTAGTAGAAAGTCAAGGATGGTTAGAATTAGCAACCAGGTGAGTAGCCTTTTCAAGCTGACCCTATATCCATACAGACTTTTCCTGGGTAGCCCCTGCAAGTCTGCTTATTTCTGCTTTCCATTGGAAAACATATTGCTTACTTCATTTTCTTAAGTTCTCAAGTAAAGAACCCTTGGTTGGCTTACAGCATTTTGTCTAAAAAGTAAACACAACCTTGGACTTTGTCTACATTTTAGTAATTAGAAGCAGAAGCTGTCTAACAGTTGTAAACTTCTTTTGCTATAAACATGAAGACATCACTCAGTTGAAATTTCAAACAATGAATAGAATACTTCCCTGCCTACATTGTGCAGGAGAGTAAGATTTTAATGAGTTAAATTAACTGATTGAACAAAAACACCAAAGCATTTCTGATTTAATTTTGTGGACAGAAATTTTGCTACCCAGTTTCAGAAGAAGCTAATAGTTTCAGGAATGAAATTAGCCTGATCATTACATTGCTGTAGAGTAACATTTTTAATATTTTTCCATACAAATGTCACTTATTATTAAAATCAGCAATAGCCATCTTTGAATTTTCTTTTCCCAACAAATCATTGTTTTCTAAAACTTCAGTTTACAAAGCACCTGCTAAGGCAGAATACAGGGCCCAGGGTTTTATCCTTGACACCACAAGCCATGCTGGCCACACCTCAGGGATGTGCTGAGATGGTGACTGAGACTGGGCGTGGTGGCATGTGCCTATAATCCCAGCACTTGGTAAGCCCCAAGTCCCTGTGTCTGCTTGCAGCAGCTTTAATCCACTGATCTATTTGACCAATGCTTAGGGTGTGATTTAAGCCTATGGATCTGTTATAACTTTACAGGTAGTTCTAAAGAGATGCCAAACTCAGGGTACAATGCAAAGTATTGTGGTATAAGTACTTTTGAATGCCTGGCTCCTGCTTGCACTTTATGTTGCTTATCCAGCTTAAATCCTAAAGCTTCACTGGATCCAGCTAGAAAACAATGAAACAGTAGACTACAATTAGAATACCTGTGAGTGATACTGCATAACTTTGGGCAACTCATGACTATGCTGATGGTAAAAACAGTATGATAGCTAGCATGTTTTGTGTATTAAGTGGAGACTAATAATTAGACATTTTAAACACATCTGGTTACTAACAAGAATCTAAAGTGGACATTATTTCCTGATTTTCCAACAGAGGAAAAGTGAGCTTTAATCATATCAAATGACTTACCCATGATTTTTTCTTATTTGCAAAATGGGTACAACTATAACCTGTCATAATAATGAGATGAGGTAATTACATGAAAACAATTTGTAAATTAAGTCATTCATAAATTCAGCAAACATACAATGATATTGGAAAAGCATGAGGTTTAACCTCAGATAGACTTCAGTTTCTATTCCACTTCTGTCTTCATAATAACATGGAATCCTTAAGGAGGTTTTAGCATCTTTTTAACTGTGTTTTTAAAATCATATAATGGAAATATTAACATCTATTTTTGTAGGATTGTTGTGGATTGCAGATAATGTACTTAAAGAGCCAAGCATGGTGCCTAGCACTACAGCACAACAAAAGCAGCAAATGTTATTTGAAACAGTTTACATTTCAATGGATCAAGTAGTTTCTACTCTAAGATTAAGCACTATTAAACCTGGAACTTAGTTTGTGTGTTTGTTGCTAGTGTTATGGTTAGAGGTAGAGCATCCCTCAAAAGCCTCATATATTCAGAGGTGAGGCTTGTGCATGATAACTGAATTTAAGGGATCTATGTCTGACTTAGGCGGTGGGGTCTGGTTAGAGCTGGAGCCTGGTAAGAGTGGGTCACTGGAGATGCAACCTAGAAGGGTATATCTCCTTTTGCAACTTCTTGCACACTCTCTGCTTCTTAACAGCCGTGATGTGAGCAGTTTTGTGGTGCAAGACCCTTCCACCATGCTTTCGTACTTTGGAGCCAGCGGCCTGAGTCCTCTGCAGACTATGAGTTAAAACAAATGTGACCTCCAAGCCATGACTTGGAGGTATTTTATCCCAGTGACAAGAAAATGACTAACAATGTCAGTTGGTTTCTTTTTTCCTATGTTTTATCTTGGATTTTAAATAAATAGGGTTGGGCATTTGGCTTTGTGTATACTATATTTAAAGCCTTTTTATCTACTTCTCTATGCATTTAAACAGAGATTATTGTTTGATGGATATTTTATCAAGGAGATTGGACTAATGGCACATCTCCACTTCCTCTGTAATAGTGACATAGAGGAATGAAACTATCAACCTCAAAGATTTCTGGGATGAGTTTATGTTCTCTAAAGCCAAAGAATAAATTTTAGAAATGTAACTTTTCTATCTGACAAGATCAGTCAAATCCCCTCAGGATTTACCCTGAAACCCTGTTCCTCAGTTTGTAGATCCTCTGTCAGTGTCAGTCATGTGGATGAGTCATATATATATATATATATATATATATATATATATATATATATATATATATATATATATATATATATATATTAGCATAAATATACAGCTACTTTCTCTTAATTCAATGAGAAGAAAGATTTGTACTAGTAGTGTTTGAACAGGATATTGTGTCTGCATCTGTAATATGAATAAATACTATGAAGACAACAATATGCAATGTATTAATTATTGTAACTGTCCTACTAACCTGATTTGAAACTGTCTCACTGCTATTTGTTTTAATTAAAAAAATTAAAAATTGCGTTCATAAAAACTCACACTGAAATAATGCAAATGTGTCTCAATTTGTGGATATGTGAAAAAAGTGTGACACATACATATCTTGGCATACATTTCAAAAAGGAAAAGAATAGATTTCCTGCAAATGGAACACACAATGAACCTCAGATAAATTGCAATAAATCAAAGTAGGCAAATAAAAAGAGCAAAATATATTAACTGAAGGACAGAAGGGGGCCCAAGTGGGATGACCTGGGTATCTGCATTTTCTAGGGAATTTTTAGAGCAAAACCATGGGTTAATGTAGGTCTAAGGTGGAAAACATGGAAACTCACTTCATGAGCATGAGGTAGGACACACCTATGGACAAACAATAAGATCACAAGCACAATTGCTCAGGTAAAATTGGTTAAATCTAGGAACAAATGGGAAAGGGAGTCACATAGTAAGTGGGCATGTGTAAAATATAGAACTGAGGTTTACCTCTTGGGGGTTAGGTCTTTGACTCTTCTTGGCTTCCTCAAAGTGATAGGAACCTATTTAGAATGTCAATCCTGGATGCTTATCCTCAGGGAGGTATGTGAGTGTCTGTCTCTCTCATAGTTGCAAGGCATCTTGTCCTCCATACTGGCTCCTTCTGAGAGTGCAGTCTTCTCTGATTGCCTGTAATATTTCTATCTAACCCAACTTCCTACAACAGTACTTAGAAAATGAATTCACGCTGGCTACCAAAGTCACTGTGATCCTGGTTAGAGTATCCACTAAGAGCTCTAAGTGTTACAGACACTGAAGAGGTTGGCAGACTCCATGTTTCAGCCACATTCTATATAGGAGCATTAACCACGTCTTCCAGCTTATATAGGGAAATTTGAGTCCTTTCCCATTCAGTCTCCTAGTCTCCTAAACACCTAACCCTTTTACCCCAAGTCATTAAGGTTGCCTTCCAAATGTGCAAGTTTAATAATTATTCTTCCTTGATGTTCTGTCGCATTCAAGACAGGGTCTAAACTCCTGATTATATTGTAATACACCCACCTCTGTTTGAACTTTCATTTTTTAAAGATATATTTATTCACTGTCATGATAAGACTATTACATTTTGCAATCAACAGCATGGGTGCAAAGCAAGGTCTACATTAAAACCCTTTGATGGAATGCTTTATACTTTCCAGAGAACAGAAACTAAAATAACCTGTTATACAATTAGTCGCAAATACAATCCTCAAGTTTTTTGCTCATACTCATGAGTATTGTCTAAAACATGTTTTCTTTGTAGCAGCTAGGCCCTGCCACCACTGTGCTTGGCTGAGTTCACAAATCTGTTGTAACTGTAGGCTCCTTGTCACTTCTCTGGTTCTCAATGCCTGCTAAGCTTTGTTTCCTGGAAATCCTTAAAACCTTCTGCCACTGCCATAACTACTGCTGCTGCTGGAGTCACCATACCACCTTGACTTCATGGTTTGATAAAATATTGGCCTCCACCACCATAGGGCCCAGGCTTCTGCCTCCAAAGTTTCCTCCCTTCCTGGGTCCCAAATTTGAAGACTCACTATCATAATTGCCAAATTCATTATAGCTTTCACTAACTCTGTAATTGATTCCTTCATTATCAAATCAATTGTAGCCATCTCCACTACCACCATGTCCACCCCACCATGGCTGCCACCAAAGTCATCTCGACTGCTGAAGTTTCCTCCATGACTGAAACTGTCATTGCCATCAAAACTACCTCTATGTCCACCAACAAATCACTTCGACCTTTTTGGCTAGCTGAAGCACTAGCCATGTCATGTTTTGACAGGCCTTTCCTCACTTCACAGCTGTGACTGTTCACAATGTGGTATTTTTGCATGACAATCTTATCCACAGAATCATAGTCATCAAAGGTTACAAAAGCAAATCCCCTCTTCTTTCCACTGCCTCAGTCAGTCATAATTTTAATCACTTCAATTTTTCCATTTTGTTCAAAGTAATCTTGTAGGTGATGTTCTTCTTTAATGGCATCAACAAAGATCTTCTTCACGATTAAGTGGGCACCTGATCTTTGAGAATCTTCTCTTGATACAGCTCTCTTTGATTCACAATTCTCCCATGCACTTTATGTGGCCTTGCATTCATGGCTGCATCCACCTTCTCCACAGTGGCATAAGTGGCAAACCCAAATCCCCTAGAACAGTTGGTGCTTAGGTCTCTCATTACCACGCAGATGGTGAATGTTCCCCATTGCTCAAAATGGCTCCTCAGACTCTCACCAGTTGTCTCAAAGCTCAGCGCTCCAATGAAGAGCTTCCTAAGCTGTTTGGTTTCCTTGGGAAACCTGACTTAGACACAGTGGCAGTCACAAGAGACTGATGATGCTTCCTCTGCTGTGCCCACTAGCAGCTCTCCTTGAACTTGCTCAGTACGCAAGTTATAAAGGAATTTGTACTTCCTGGAAGACAACATTTTTCCATGCCTGTGTACCTTTTCTTCCCTGGTCTCTTTGCTTGGAGTGTCCTTTTCTTCTTGTGTTGGAAAATAAACACCCATTTCTCCTCCAAGCCCTACCTTAGATTTCATCTGCTCTATGAGGTATATTTTGACTCTTTCAGGCTGGACAGTGTGCCCAGCAGCACCTGGACCAACTTCCTTATAAGCAAACTGCCTTGAATTATAGGTTTACAATTCTAGAATGTAAATTCCAAGGTTGTGCCTTATCTGTTTTTAAATCCTTACTCTCCAAGACCAGTGGCTGGTCCATAGCAGGTATTAAATGGATACATACTATGCAAATGAGAGAAAAAATGAAAATATTTAAAATTCATAAAATTTCATGCAAAGTAAGTATATTTTAAGTGAAGGATTGAAGACTTTTTCTATATATGAAATAAATAAACTTATTGTGTGTAAAATGATTGACATTTATTTGGAATATTTGATTCTTTTCAGTTACTCTGTGATTCTTAAGTGTCCTCTGAGTAGTTGATATAATTAGATAAGTGTAGATTTTCATTTTGAAACATTAATATCACATGCCTAAGATTCATTACAAGGCTTACACTACAAAAAAATAAAAATTACAAATACAATTTTCATCTTTTTTTTGGCAGGACCAGGGATTGAACTCAGGGCCTTGCACTTGCCAGGGAGGTGCTTATTCCACTGAGCCATCTCCCCGACCCCATAATTTTCATCTTGAACTCTATCGATAAAAAGAGAGCAGAAAAGTCATGGACATGATTCAGGCAACCTCCTTTCTGGTAATGGCTCAGTTTTCTGATTTCACTCATTTGTTTACAAATCAAAGATTTGAATACCATGTCTTAAGTGCCCACCAGATAGCTCAGTGGACTAATGCACCTGCTTAAGCAAAGTGAAGTGACAAGGGTTTGATCCCCAGCATTCCATGCTGGCCCCACCCTCAGGGAGCACTGAGGTGATTGAGACTGGGCATGGTGGTGCCCACCTGTAATCCTAACTCTTCCGAGCCTGAAAACCAGAGAATAACTATAAGTCTGATCTGTGTAGTGAGACTCTGTAGACCCTATAGACCCTGAACTAAATGCAAAGAAAAAAAAAAAAGTAAAGAAAACTACATGTAAGCTAAAATCTGTGATAATTGTATAAAACTATGCTTTAAAAAGAAGGTTGTGTGTTTTTCATTGAAAGGCAGTTTATGCCTTGGTTATTTTATTCTGACTCAGTACAATTAACCCAGAATCTCTTAAAAGAAAGGTCATGAATGCAAGGGAGGAAGGTTCCGATAAAGACTGTCTTATTTTTTTTTATTTTGAATATCTTAGTTTATTTGAACCAAACACATTTAGAATGAGACATGTTTAATAATTTGTAAATCATGATTGCATTCTGGAAAATGATGGAACTTTCAGAAGCTGGGGTCTAATGGGAAGAAGTCAGGTCAATGGGGTGTGATCTTGGAGGGGATATTAGGACCCTGGCCTCCCCCTCTTTCTCTTTTTCCTCCAGAGCTGCCATCAGGCAAGTAGTTTCCTCTGCCATACATTTGCACCAAGATGTTTTACTTTACCATAGGCTCAAAATCAATAAAGCCCACTCACCATGAGACAAAATATCTTTCTTCATTATAAGCATTTTTGTGTTGGATCTTTTATTACAATGTGGGGAGATGAGGAAATAGATTTAGCAGAAAGAGCTTGTTTTTTACTTGTTTATCTGAAATAACTAAAAATCTTACCATATCTCTGCATTGTTGTGGAAAATCGTATCGTGTCACTGCACTGTGCTTGGGTGTAAATTACAGGGATGAGAAGGAGGGTAACTAAGGTCAGTAACAAGGAGGAGTCATTTTTCCCCCTGAAATTTCTTCTTTATTATCACACCTGCTGAAATCTACTTTGGTTATTAATCTTCTAAAATAATCTGATTTTCTTACTTCATCATGCTTCCTTACTAAAAGGCTTGACAATAACCAAATTATTATTTGCAAGACTTAGTAGAATGCATAAAATATGATTGCAGCATTTGTTTCTCTAAATGTTATTCTCTACCCTATTCATGCCTAGCCTCCTTTAATGTTCATGCTTTGGTATTTTAATAAACCATCATGTTTTTTAAAGAGAATAAATACATAGGCAAATAGGCAGCTTATAATTCTCAATCATTTGTTGAAAATCTCAATCATTTGTTGAAAAAGCTAGTAGATCAAGTCAAGTTATGAACATAAAGCTGAAAACAGTTTTATAACCATAATTCAGATTATTAAAAGAGAAAAAACATAATTTTTAAAAAGTCAAAACGAGTTATAAATTAATTGATATTTCAAAATGTATATTATATTCATGATATAGCATAATATAGTACAATCTCAAGTAATAAAATTAAGACTGTCTTAAAGTGGGAGAGAAATAGTATCAAGGTGCAAAGTGAGGTTCATGACTCAGCCTATCCTTTTTCCCCTCTATCTTCACTCTGTCCTATTTACTTTTTTTAGGGCAAGAGGTAAACGTAGGTTTGGATAGAAGAGGAATAGGAAAAGGGGCATCCTGCAGCTATAGCTTTCTTTACATCTCTCTTAAACCTAGGGACAGGGTGGAGGAAAAGCTCATTGAGATGGGATGGCTTTCCCTTGTGCCTGAGGGTCCTGAAGCCTTTCATCTGTCTCCCTCTGAAAATCTACATAATGACAAATACAGAGACTGCAATCTGACAGGGTAGTGCTGAGAATTTTCTGCTGAAAATCTGCACTTTCTAGACTCTGGGGCCTGAGGGATTACAAGGAAAGAGAGTGAGCCCTTTGCTGCATTGGTCTCTTTCAGATGAAAAAGGGGTTGTTTTGGGCATTTTTGCATTGTTTTGACAGGCATGAAGGTGGAAATTGGGGTGATTGTGCAAGTAAAGAAGAGGCTAATTTCTGCTAATAGAGAAGTGCAGTATGACTTGGGAGTGTATGAACCAGTCCCCAGAAGGTTCTAATGGGATTCTCTCTGTCAACTACCTTTTTTAAGCCCCTAGGCTCTGTCATACTTAGCTATATTCTGCTGAGTGTGCTGCTGAGGTGATTAACAAGTAGCTCTGTTTTTAGCTCATAGCAGGAAAGCATTTACAATTGTCTCAGCACTCACCTCTTACCTTCTTTGCAGGATGTTTGGATTTGGCCCTGTGTTTTATTTTTCCTTCAATAGCGTGTGTGTTATGGTTGATACATTGTGTCAACTATCAGCTTGAAGTCTGGAAGCTCACCTGCACAGTTCGGCAGTTCTGCATTCTGGGGTGAGAAGGACATGCCCTTGCCACTAGCTCTAGGATGCGGTTCATTATGTCAACTTGAGAAGTTTAAAAGTTTAGCTAAGTGATTCAGTAAGGGGCCAGGGACCATGAGTGTTTACCCCCACAGCCTATTTACAATATAAGGAAGAAAACACGGTTGTTTTCCACCTTCCATTCTTGTTGCTTTTGCTCTCTTCTGCCCCCTCGAATCATTTTCCCTGTGCCATGCCACCGTGCCTTGGAGCCAGCTAAACTCCTACAAACTGTGAGCTAAATAATCCTTCTGTTCCTTAATTTGGAGCATTAGGTATTTTGTCTCAGCAATGAGAGAAAAGTAACTAAGACAATGTGGTATATGGAGGAGATGTTCTTTGTAAAGCTTCCAGTCTCTCCCTTATGTTGGGGGTCTTTTTAAAAGAGGAACAATTAGTTATATCAAATTAATGGCTACCGTCATCTGTAAAAATAATTCTTCACTGTAAATGATTACATTTGACCTCTTCATACAAATTTATTGACACTATATTGTTAGCAAGATGCCTTTTCTGAAACACTGATTTCCCTGCATTTCTAAACCTGGCGTCTGGACAAATGTGGTAAGTACATCCAGACTCCTCAGTACCAGTTTTCCTGATAGGGGTCCCAGGACCAGTGGCCATTTGTATTTCTCTCTTCATTTTCCTTGTTTTGAATTTATTTATTTTATTGGCAAAGTATCATACACGTGGCAACAAGATGGAAAAGATCCATGAGTACTTGGTGAAAAAAAATTCGCCCTATTATTTCTACCTGTGCTCCCCTCTAGAGGTTACCAGTGTTACTGATTTCTACCTAGTCTTTCTAAAGATATACCATACTTACTCAAGCAATTATGTGCACAGGTTACTTTTAAAACTTAAAAAAAAAGACCCATTGGTAAAGTACTATATATATCGGGGCCCCTTAGTTGATTGAATCATATTTTTCTGGGCTGTTTTAGACCATCAGTTAATATACACGTACCTGAGTGTTTAAATATCTGCATACTATTTCATGGCCAATTATAATGATATTTGTAACTTTTAGTAATATGTGCACATAACACATTCTTGCAAAGATGCATGTCAGTGGAGTTTTTCTGACCTTGTTAGGATAAATTATGTGGTTACTGTGCCACATCACGGGGACTCAAAATTGCCTGTAATGTCCCACAGCCTGGAGTCTGCACATTCTTCACTTTTCTGCTACCAGACCCTCAGTACGTGTGAACCATTTTTATTTACTTACTCTTCTCAATCATAGGGCTAGATTTCTAATCTCTTAAATGAGATTACTTTATTGAAGATATTACTTTCATGTATTTGTGATATTATTTTCTAGGAATAATAACAGTTTGTCTCACCACTTCAAGGCCCATTAAGACTAGGACTTGTCATTGGGTAGTAGTGGCAAACAGTTACCACGCTGCATTACTCTCTATTGTCTCATAATACACAGCACTGCTAGAACCAGACTTACATCACAGTTTATGGAAAAATCACTAGAACACCTTGGGTTGAGAGCATAAACTTATTCTAGATACTAATAACATTCTTCTTATTGAACAGTGATTGTAGAGTTCTTTACATAACTCATCATGTGGATAAGGCCCAGACTGAAATTCTCAGGAAAAGAACCATCTGTCTCGTTCATCTTGTATTTTTTTAGTGCCTACCACAGTGACTGACACCTAATAAGCATTCACTATAGATTAAAAGATTTGAATAGCTCAGAAATATTAGAAAATATAAACTTTGTTGAATTTGATAGAAAGCCCTTGAATCTGTCAGTTTTTTATAGAAGTAGCAAAACCTTAACTGCGATAAGGGATGTGGTGCAGGAACTTGATTTTACACCAGCAAGAAAGCTGGATGAGCAGTTTTTGTTTTTGGCTCTTATCCAGTGCTAGGTTTGTAGTCAAGAGAACTGGTTCTTGGGAAGGAAAGACAGACAAGAAGTAAGGAAGAACAAGGACAAGAGAGAACACTCAATGACTAGCTAGATCATGTGTCAGTCCCTAAGTGTTCCCTGAAGTCCAATCCAATTTTCATGATGCAGTACTGTAAAGGGGGACCTGGAGCCCTTCATCACAAAGCTGAATATGGAAATGGAATATATATATATAAGAATATATATATATTCTTCCATATATATATATATATGGAAGAATTGCAGATCTGACTTTTGCCCCAGAGATATAAACAGAAACCTAGGAAGTAAAGAGTTATAATGAATGTACATTATCCAAGAAATTCAAACTACCAGACTTAGCCAACAAAATAGCAATAGTATTTTGGGATTGCAACATAGCCTGCTTTCTATGCTATTCTTCCAATTATAACAATATAGATAAAAAGAACAGAGTAAAAAATAACACATATGTATGCATATGAGATAGCTACGATCATTGTATTACTAATTTCTATTTGTTTATGTAATGGAGCAGTTAATTCTTAAGTTTTATTTTAACCAATTTTACATGCTTATATCTGGTAATCTAAGCAACTAGTTTGAAGACAACAATGTGCAATATAGCAGCCAATGTTGATTTCTTATCATCTTTCTTTCTTTCTTTCTTTCTTTCTTTCTTTCTTTCTTTCTTTCTTTCTTTCTTTCTTTTTTTTCTTAAATGTATTTGGCTGTTGCAGGGTTTCACTACACAGCTTGGACGCTTGGCAATTCTTCTGCTTTCAGCCTCCCCAGCGCTGGGATTACAGGTGTGTGCCACTATGCCTGGACTCTGGTCCACTCAGCCTGCCCTGAGGGTGTGGCTGGTGCAGTATGTAGTGCCAGGGAATGAACCACAATCTCTACACTTGCCTAAGCTAATTTAAGCAGGTGCTTTAGTATGCTGAGCTATCTTGCTGGCCCTCATCTTGTTTTTTGAAATTGTATATTCTAGTACATTATGAATTATTTTTGTTCCCTTTAAAATTAAAAAAAAATATGGATACTTAGCCATAAATGAATCCATCCATTCACTTCATATGCAGGAAAATGGATGGATACTGAGACCATAATATTAAGTGAGATATGTCAGACATATGTTAGATAGTACATGTATTATATATATAAAGTTTGCATTACTGAAACATTAATCAAAATGTTTCTTGCAGGCCAAGAAAAGGAAAACCTATACAGAGAAGAAAAATCTGGGAAGCGCTTATTCCACTGAGCCATCTCTCCAGCCCCCTGGTCAAGCATTGGCCGTGACTCATCCACATGGATGACACAGACAAAGGAACTACAGAATAATGTACAGGACTACAAGATAAACCCTGAGAAGACTTCAATGACCACATAGGAAATATAAAGTACATGTGCTGGTATATAAGTTTGGATCTACCTAGGTCTTAACCATCCAGCAGAAAAGCATAAATGTATAAAAATG